>JAUBNY010000108.1:3646219-3706689 GCA_032275445.1 Crypturellus soui | reverse complement strand
ACATCCCTCTTGTACTGGGGGGCCCAGAACTGGACACAGTACTCCAGATGTGGCCTCACCAGGGCTGAGTAGAGGGGTAGAATCACCTCCCTCGACCTGCTGGAGACGCTCCTCTTAATGCACCCCAGGATCCCATTGACCTTCTTGGCCACGAGGGCACACTGCTGCCTCATGGTCAACCTGTCGTCCACCATGACTCTCCTCCCTCTGTAGCTCTAAGGGGTAAGAGGGTTTCCTCCTGCTGAGGAAATGATGTGAAGGCTTCCTTCCATCTTCCGTTTTTTTTTCTATGCAGATAGACCAGGCAATCAGTTTCTCTGTGGAAGTGCTGTTTCCTCTGTGTTCTGAGAGCCCATAATATCCCAAAGACATCACCTAGCCCAACCACATGCAGCTGGACTGAGCTGTCTTGGCTCCAGTCTCGCCAATTGTTAAGCAAGATGAGTCTAGCTTGTTCTTGGGGGTCTCCAGTGTTGGAAATGTCCCCAGGTCCTGGGAAAATTCGTTTCTCAGTTCCTCCTCCACTTCTATCCTTCTATCCTTCACTAATCTAAAGTGAAGTAGAAGCTGCTCTAAGGGATGGAGGTAAAGTCATCTTCTTACCAAGGGATAATATACCTTGTCCATGGAGGGAAACTCTTCAGGGGATTATTCTAGGCTGGGTCCCAGTTCTGTTGCTCCAGTGCAGACTTGCTTGAGGAACAATCATCCTCATTTCAGCAGAATTTTCCATGCTCAAAGATATGAGGCAGCACATGGCTTTCACCTAGTTTGAGCTGACAGAGGGTTCCATGTGGCTGCCACTAAACACCCAGGGAATTCAGTTTGCCACTGCCAGGACTGGAGTTTAACAGGGCCAAATTCTCCCCTCGGCTGCTTTTGCCAGGATCTCAGCTGTAATTTGACCCCAAATTGTCATTTCAAATCGGTGTGACTGAGATTGAACGGTTGCACTTAATTAACTGTTTATCTGAAAACCTTAGTGCTTTACATGGTAATGATTCCTTCGTCCAGATCCTTTCTGGAGTATCTGTAAGAACACTAACACTGTCAGCTTGGCTTCCGTGTACAAGGTAAAGTAATAAAAGCTGCAGAGCAAGTAAGAAAGAAGGTGGGAATAAATATCCATCCAAACAGATCCTCTGCAGTTAGTTGATTGATTGTGTATCCTTCAGAGCTGTATTTGGGACACCGTATTTGTGACAATACTTATAAAGAGGTGCCTAAATACATTTCCCAAGCTGTTAGAGATTTGAGGACATACATTTGTGTGCTTGCATATTGCATGCACACATAAATTTCTGTAAGCAAAAAGATGTGAATAGGTTTGTGATTCTGTGCAAACAGGAGAGCAGTGTTAGAGCATGTTAGAAATCCCAGTTTGCTGGCTGATACTGCCAGTTCCCAGGATGTGTCTTATTCTAGATCCACCAGGAGGTCACATCCCGGTTTGGAGTTCAGCACTTTTTATGATTTTTAGTTTTGCATTCTGGATGTTGTTGCAGTTATTCTTGGGGAGTAGCTGATTTCTGTCAGTAAGATCTATCTGTCCTGTGACTTTGCCAGGCCTGCCACGGAGTCCAAAGGTGCTTTGTCTTTGTGTGCCTAAAACATGTAGTTAATCACTGGGAGCTTTCAAGAGCTGTGACATTTTGTCCAGCAGATATTCCTGGTGGATAAGAACAAACAGTGTCTGTGATATCTGGGCAGAGACCAGTGATCGTGCTAGTGACTTGCAGAATGCAGCCCCGGGCTGGCAGAGCTGTGCGGAGCCTTTGTCACTTTGGACGTTTTTAGAAAATAAATCCCACTTGGAAGGATAAAAGTCTCCAGCTTCAGCTTCAGGCTGCCTTTCTGAAAGGGTTATAATCTTTGAGGCTGTAATTGTGTATTTCTCACCTTTCACGCTTTTCTTTAGAGATTAAACAGTATGGTCTCAAAAACTTAACTCCCTGTTATTACCTTCCCACTGCATTTCAATACCATATTTTCGCCTTCCTGAGGCAGAAGACACAACTCTTTGTTTCTTCCCAGTGCTAGCAGATAGCAGATGTCCCACACAAAAACTTGAAATGTGGGTGAGAACCTTGCAGTAGTGATGAATAAAATGTTCTGGAGGTCAGTTATAGAAAATCAGCCCCCACCAATATTTACCAGAGCAGAACACACTCATAGATTGGGAACAGATTCCTTTTAAAATTGGGATGTGAATAAATGGACAATATTTTGAATGTCAAGAATTTTCCCTCCTCCAAATCTTGGCTTCTCAAAGACAAGCCCTCTGATGCTCAAAGGCTTTCTGCCAGATTATACCTGGATATAGGAGCCAAAGGGAATCCAACAGGTGCTGCGCAGCTGGGAACAGTGGTTGGCTGCAAGTGGAGTGAAATATGGGTGTTTTGGGAAGAGCTGTGCTTCTAGCAAGAACGATAATAAGATATGAGCACTCCTCATGCAAAAACCAAGTAGCTGGTAGCTCTTTCCTAAGGCTGAGACAAGAAGCAAAACAAGATCTCTGTCAGTGCTGGAAAGCAACCCACTAGTTGCATCGTTACCCTGTTTGGTACTCTAGAACGGAGCTAGAAATCATTTTACTGCAGCAGTTGGTGTCATTTAGCAAGAAGGACCTAAATGACACGGTAACAACTCGTGCTCACAAAAGGTCCCGCAGTGCTGCTTGCTAGCGTAATGTCACCAGCATCCCGGCCAAATTGTAATCTGGATGATAGAATTGCAGTGCACCTATTCATATTACCCCAGGTAGTGTCTGTTAGCTCTGCGTTTCTCTATAAGCTGATTTAAAACCAGCTGCTGCTTTACGCTGCGGAGGCTGCTGGGTGTCAGGGGTGAATAAACCCATTCTTCTGCAGGAGCTGGCATCAGAATAACTAAGAGACGACACAAGCTACTTAGTGGGTGCCAGAAGCAAAGCTGCACGACTGCCTGCGGTGCTGTAATTCCTGAGAGCGTGGCACTCTGCCTAGCGCTGATGGCTGAAGGCTACCTGCAAGTAAAAAGAGCTATTTGTATTAGAGGGCAGGTTTTAAATAGGCTAATTATGTTTTTGGAAAGAGTTTGTGTTGGAGTATCTTCAGGGTCAGCTGCCCCTTAGACATGTCTTTAAGTCCATAGCCTACAAATCCTGTGTGGAGGAGGGACTCCATGGATCCTTCTGCCCGTAGCCCAGAGCCTTAATCACTTTCATGCTGCGATGGCTTCTGCAAGTTTCGTTTTTGTTGCGTGCCAAAGAGGCTGAGTTAACCACTGAGCACCCAGCGCTCGCAGAGCCTAAGGCAATTTACTCTAGACCTGGCTGCGAAAACAGCCCTCCACCTCCTCTCTGGCTGAGCATTATTCATCAGGCACCTGGAATTCTCCTGGGCATGGTCATGAAGTCATCGGGTCTTTGTCTCGCTCGGCAGCAGCCTGTCACAAATTCTTGCTGCTTTTCTACTGAGCGATGAGTAACCACTGGCTGCTGCTTTGTCTTGTCACTGTGCGCTCACTGCGTGTGTGATGAAGGCCCTTCCAGGTGCCTCAGAAGTCCATTGCCTGGGATATGCGAAGCGCTTCCAGATTTCTTTGCCTCGCTGTGAATCTCTGCTCCTCCCTCCCACTGATTGTAGGAACTTTGAGGTACGTGACAGTTGCAGTGTTGCCACAACTGTCTCTCCCAAATAGTTCCCCATTGGAATCAGGAGTCAGGACCCCATGGACTCCATCCTGATGACTGGGGTCCTCCCGGAGACCTACAGGCCGCTAAATGCTGCCCCTTCTTTGCACAGTTACTTGCCAGGACTTTGAGGGCCACAATGTCCCGTGTCTGGTCCTGCTGCTCTCTTGCTCCTTGTGCTGGCCCCTTTCATCTGCTGACTTTCAGCACCTTGCCTCACCAGGAGCTGTGGTGATGGATATATTTCCTCATGCCCTGTTTATAGGAGAGCTTTTGGGGCTGCCTTGCAGTCTCCACCAGGCACCAGCTTGGCCAGTTCTGCCGTTGCCTGCATGTGCTACCAGCGTAGTGCAGGAACAGCAACTGCGTCCAGCTTTTTGCCTTGCTTTGACACAGCACAAGCCTCTTCCCTCCGAGACAGACCCTGACACTGCGCTGCCGGTGTCGGAGACAGATCGGATTCACAACCAGGTAACAATTCCATCGTGCACAGAAATCCATGGCAGAATTCCCGCTGGTTTGCACAGAGCAGGCTCAGGGCAGGTCTGGGGTCCGGTGGCTTCCAGGTCTGTCCTGAAATGAGGCATAGCCTTGTCTTAGGAGCACTCTCTGTGACAATCTATATCTCAAGGGTGAGAAAAACACTTTTTAAATATTAACTGCTCTGTCTGCAAGTCAACCCGCGTTAAAGTCTTTACTGCCAGTCAACCCATTCTCAGTCAAGGAAAGAATTTCATCACATTCAACTCCTGTTGAAATCCGTGGTACAAAAGCACACGTGCAAACTTGAGCTGTCATTTATTTGCTTCACTGATTGTTTACTTTGCCTCTCAGATAGATGATGTGCACCGCTAGCTATTCCCTTGCCACGTGTAACGTTGCTGTTCTGGTCTTTGGAAAACTGCATGAGCTGTGAGAGCTGCCAGGTCAACCAGAGCAAAGGCGCTCAGGTGATTGCCTGCCTTAGGGTTAACTTGTTGGGCACCCTGGCAAAAAGTTTGAAAAAGCAGTTTATTGATAGCAAGATGACTGCCTTGTAGCCAGGTTGTTCCAGTGGCAGCAAGGAATGAACGAACAAACGAATGAACGAATGAATGAATGAATGATCTTATATGTGTATTGCATAGGTGTGTATTGCTCTACTTACCTGGAAATGAAGATGATAGTTTCCATTCTTAATAGTAAAAAACCTAAGATTTTTAACACCAGACTTCTGCAGAATAACTAACAGTG
Organism: Crypturellus soui; assembly: GCA_032275445.1. NCBI lineage: Eukaryota > Metazoa > Chordata > Aves > Tinamiformes > Tinamidae > Crypturellus > Crypturellus soui. The sequence goes on along the minus strand of JAUBNY010000108.1, from coordinate 3,701,783 downwards.
GTTTAGGAGGACAGAAAAAGATTCTGTTTTTGAAAAAAAAAACTAAATCCAGATAATTATTATCCTCCACTTCCCAGTAACAAGCAATTTTGGCTACCTCCATATTGCAGTGCATTCTTTGAAGTTACTAATTAGTCTCAAATGATTAGCATCTTAGGAATCTTTCAAACATAGACATAGTTAGTTGTGAATGCTTTGGGGCCTGAAACCTCACAGAATTTAGATGAGGCCCTTAATTTTGCCACATAACAATGTTTTGCAGATGGATGGTGCTTGGTGCACTCCAACTTAGCGTTTTACATGGACATGGTGGAGAGGCTTCTGCATCAAGATCCTCAGTGCATCCTGAATATGTCGAGGAATTTCTTTCTCCTTGGATACCTTGCAATTTCTCCTTGGATAATAAAATAGAGCTGCCCTTTTCCCCTGCCCATTCTTTTCCCAGTCACTTGTTTCACTGGATCAGTCTCCCTGGCTGGTGGGAATTTTCCCTGTAATGGTGAAATATCTGCCTGTACTGCGGAGTATCTTTAGGTGATTCTTAAAGCTTACTTGGTCGTACTTCAGAATATATTTCAGTAAAAATGAATGTCAGAATTGTCAAGCTACAGAAAAAACTGCAGTTATAAACCTTGTGTTCATGGTCATGAAGGCAGAGACTGAGAACTGTAGGTGTATCATAGGTAACTTTATTATTTGCATTAAAATAAAAATAGTCTCTGGGATTCTTGTTGCATAGCGTGGGATTACTCCAGGTAAGTTTCTTGTTTTCTATTTGTGAAATCACTCTGTTTTAGGAAAAAAAAACAGAGGTTATTAACTCAATGTGCATTAACCAAGAATTTCTTAGGGGTACACAGAGTGGCTAAGGACAGCACATAACTAGTTGCAAAATGTGGTAAAAGTCTAATGAATGTTTTCTGTGCTGGAGTGAATGCTAAGCAAAACCCTGGCTGAGTTTTAAACTCTTTTCTTTTCGTAGGGAATGCAGTCGGATTTTTGGCGAAGACGGTCTGACGCTGAAACTGTTTCTTAAAAGGACTGCCCCCTTTTCTATTCTGTGGACTTTGACTAACTACCTGTATTTACTGGCTTTAAAGAAGCTGACAGCCACAGACGTCTCTGCCCTGTTCTGTTGTAACAAAGCTTTTGTCTTCTTGCTTTCTTGGATTGTGCTGAAAGACAGGTTCATGGGAGCAAGGGTAAAGACATCCTTGATTTTTTCAACCCTCTTTGTATTCCTAGTTACCTTTAAAGCCATAATTTAAAAATAGCCCTTATGCTGCCATAGGACTGCCCTGTTGTGGTATGTATAGACCATGAAACCCTTTCTCATTAACTTTATGATGCAAAAATAAGCCTGGAATCGGGGAGAGATCTCGAGCTCCCAAGGCAATAGGCTGTGGGAAGTTGCAGGAGCTGCCACAACTGGATGGTAATTTGATGGATTAAAAAAGGAGCATTTATGGTCTCTCATAAATCTGTTCTCTTTTGAGTTGACGTATGGAAGTGTAGCCGGTTAACTTCATTTTAAACTTTGTGATAAATCCTTAGAGCCTAGCCAGAGCGATTTTATTCCAGGAACACACTATTTTCAATATATTTTTCTGCCACTCAATTACTTTTTACACACACAAACAGGTGTGTTCATGTGCCAGATATTATTTAAAAGAGACAGCAGCATTTTGCATGAAGGTGTATTTTGCATCAGCTAAGTTTTGTGCAATATACTCGCAATGATATTGAAATATTTTACTTCCCACAAGAAAAATCACTCAAAACAATATATAAAAGAGTTTGGGGGAAAACAGGTGTATTTGCTGAAATTTTATACACAAGGATAATATGTGGCAATTTAAACTGTTATTTTGGCTAATGAATAGCTGGGCCTTGTGCCATTTCTGCTGCACTGATGTGGCTCAAGGCCTAATGGTCTTGTTGGGCACAATCCTGATTGAACTGTGAAGAGCCTTGAACTTCACTTGTGGTGGCTGGGGCCAGGTTTGAGGTCTAGAATCAGATGGGGCCACCAGCAGTTAGATTTAAGATCCACAGAAATATCCATGATGGATCTTTCCCTGAGCGGGATGTTCTTTTAAAAAATTGGAAAGGTTAAAAGCTTTTTTTTTGTTGAGTGCTAATGTGATAAAATGCTTCTGAAGTGGAGGGAGAAAGCATCCTGATTTATGGGCACCTCATCTGGCTTTCGGAGCCAACACCGGCATGCTGAATTAGAGCAGAGGGCTTGGGGGTTCGACTGGAGGAGGAAATTGGGTGAAATAAAGCTGAATCTTTCATTTCCCGGTGGGACCCTGTGCCTGGTCATCTAGTAACAGCACAGAACATCAAGGAGGGGAACCAAAGCATCTGCTCCCTGCTCAGTCCTGTGTCCCCACCATGAGCTGCAGCCTGGTCCAGGCTCCCGGACACTCTTGGTCTCAACCTGAGGTCCGGGATGCTGACAGGGACCTGGTGCAGCAGCCTCAGGATATATTTCCCTTCACATGTGCTTGGAGAACAGGGCTGAGACACTTTGCTGGACACTTCGGAGGAACTTGTGTTTCTGGGGCCTGCACTGTCACTTCTTTTTGTCCAATTACCATTACTACCAGCCCACATCTAATAGCAATGTACAATCCTAGGCGTTGCAGAGACCTCAACAGCAGTTTCATTGATGGTGAGGACACAGAAATCCTTGGTTAGCTTGAGGTGCTAAAGCCAGGCATCCCTACATCCGTCTCATAGATGATTTAAAATAGAGACCCATGAGGTTATATATGATCCACCCTCACCCCGCTGCTGGTGGCTATCTCAGAGGGCGAGCAGGCTTTGGCATCCTCAGTTCTTCCAAACCGTTTGGAAAAGAGCCAGTGACATCTTAAGCTGTTCCCTTCCCTGTCTCTCCATCATCTCAGCTCAGGCCGTTATTACCTACCTGTGTAAAGATGCTGTCTAGCCCCAATGAGACGATAAGGAAGTTTGTACCTTTAAAATAATGTCTAAAATCAACCTGTCTCTGCGAGGACTAACACAACTGTTGTATTTTCCCAGACCACTCTCTCCCAGGAACCGCAGGTGAAAATACACTGAAGCTATTTTAGCTTATTAGTTATTTTTCACTGACACTAGAGTAAAAAAAAATAAAAAAAAAGCTGCTATAAATAGGCTTTAGTACTAATGCTGTAAGTGCCATCAGGTTTGCACAAGAAAAACCTGGCAGATGCAGTGAACTGCAAATCCTGCGTATAAAGGAAACTGTTTTTGCTGGTAACTGTCAGCTTCTGGATTGCACAGGGCTGGAATGGTAATTAGCATCATTTTCCAGGAGCCCTCCTGCCAGAATAGCACTTAATGATGTTAATAACCACGCAGGAGAGTATTTGAGAACCAAAATACGACAACGTGGTACAGACCTGGGCTCACGCGCGGGCTCTCAGAGAGCAGGTGTAATTAGCTTATTTGGACAATCAGGGAATGACAAGCAAGAAGGAGCTAATCATATACTCCGAGCTGGTGCTTTTGCAGAAGTACCCGGCAGCACAGCCAGGTTTTCAAAGAAACTCGGCTCCTGGCAGCTCTCTCGGAGCTCGGTGCCCGAGGGCACGTCTGCAGCACGCGGGCGCTGGGAACGCCGCCGGGATGCGCGGTGGAGACGGCTTTCATCCACCGCCCTTCAGGAGGAGACCCAGGGGCTCTGCCGGGTGTTTACAGCCCTGCGGCTCCCCGGCCACGCGGAGCTTTGCCGGCAGCCTCGGAAGCAGCCCCGGGCAGCCCGCGGGCCGCGTCCGAGTGCCCTCGTGGCCACGTGCAGGGACGGCGGGTGCCGCAAGCCTCCCGGTGCAGCCACCAGCCGCGCTGTGGGGCCGGGTTTGCAGATGTGCTGTCCGGACAGCAAACCTGGCTCGACGGTCACCGTACGGCACAGCGGATGGACTTGCCCGTGGAAATGCTGAGTAGCTTTAGAAATGCCATGGGGGATCCATGCAAGGGTCAGGCTGGCTGCATTTAACCTCTCTGGAGTGTGTTGGAGGAAGGATAGTTATGTAGAAGGAAATATTTAGTGGTGAATATATAGCTATTTACTTATAGAATTGTGGTTCAGCACTTAAAACCTTATGTGTCTTGAGTGCATACGGCTGCTTGGGGACATGCAGCACATTCTGCACCACAGCCTTGTTTGCTTGGAAGCTCCTCAACCTAAGGATTCAAAAGATATACCTTGTGTCCAGGGTATCCTGCTCCTTCTGGGGATAAAGATGGCTATAATTGAGAGCAAGCAGCAGCTTTTAGAAGACTTCACCTATTTGGGTAGTCTTGTTGGTTCATGACACTTAGATTTAGCCACGTGCTTGGATGTTTGTCGGTGCAAGCCCTGGTTGTGCTTCATCTGTGAGCTTGATGAGTTAATACTTATTAAGTAGATATAAAGTAGATATAGAGAGGACTTTCCTCCTCGTCAGGAAAGGTTAATTGTAGCCATCCTGGTGACAAGTTTCTTTACAACACTTCATTTTCTGCCATGCTCTACATGGAGGAAAAAATGTTCCTCCATGAAACATTGTTTGATCTAACTCTCTTCTAGGAAGAAAAAAAAAGAGGCAAACTAATTTCTGCCATTACTAAGGAGGTCCCACAAGGAAGTTTCCAACCTCTGCCTTTAATTAAAAGCCGTGTTTAACAAGCTGCCAGCTGCAACAACCAACTTAGCTTCGCGGTGACCTTGCTGCTGCTCGTCAGCGTGCGGGAGGCCGCGGGATGTGCACTCGGGTTTCCAGAGCAAACACAAGGCAATTGCTGGGCAGAGGTCGGCTGTGCTAACGCGGTGCTGTCTAATTTGCAGGAAGAGCTTTTGAATACGGAATTTAAATAATGCTCTTGCTGCTTTCCAGTGTCAGGTCTTATCTAGCTAATGTCTCATGAAATGATGCTCCTTTTCTGTCTGTTTCTGGTTAAAATGAGGAAAGTGCCTCTCCAATTTCTCTGTAGTCGGGTTGGGGAGGTGTTTCTCCTAAGAGCAAGCAGATATTCATGAATCTCCTGCTGGAGATGGTGGGTCTCTTTATGGAAGTTTTTGGTCATGCAGGAAAGGGATTCACTTGCTGGGTCTGAGTGTTGAGTTGATCTGGTGGCGAGGGGAACATTTCAGTATATATTTATCAGTAAATGTTACTGAAACCCACTCTTCTGAGAGAATTTAACTGTATTTTACTCAAATACACTGGAAAATAGAGCTAGATAAAGCTCTAGCTTGAGGGTGAGGGCTAGTGCATAGAGGGATGCAGATGCCACCTCCCAGTGAGGAGCACTGAGCCACGTGTCCAGTGCGACAAGTCAACCACTGCCAATCTGGACTCAGCCTACAAAGACCTACCAGGAATAACTATAGGAAGGGGTATATTTTGAAGGCCATGGGGTTTATGCTGAATTTCCTGATGGTAAAAAGCCTCTCTGCCCTACCATAAAAACCTTAAAAGACAAAAGCAGCCCTTTCTTTCAAGACATGCGATGGAGGGGAGCATTGCTCTGACACCCTTACCTGTCAGGCATGTGTCCCTTGAAACAAGATGCTGCTCTGCTGCCTGGCTTTGGATACACAGTTCTGCAAGATCTTTTAGTGTTTCTTGCTTCAGCCTCGCTCAGAGTTCCTCACTGCAAATCCCAGTGGTTTTCCTGGGACTCTTGGTATAACCATGCAAGGTCACTAAGAAGTCAGGTTCCTCTGCAAGGGAGGGGGCATGGTTTGATCAAAGTGCCTTTAAAATGTGTGTTGTATATATGTGTGTCATATCTAAGGCCCAGGATCAGCTAATAGTAAACATTTTTCTTAAATACATTTCAATGAGGTTTGCCAGGAAGAACTCGAAGCCAGTGCTCATTTCCTTGTGTCTCTTACTGGCGAGTTCTGGGAATTACTGGGGGTCTAAACAGCCTGCTTTGGAAATCTGCATTTGTGCAAGGACCAGTTCTAGTAGAAGGTCAGAATTGGCCCATGACACTAAGGGGGCCTGCAATGATCAACCTTTTCTATACTGATAAAACATTTAATGCTAGCATAATATTTAAAATATATATAAAGAACCTAACAGACACAGTGCTGTGGTTTCCACAGGTCTGAGGAAACACAAGTCCTCTCAAGTCTATGGAAGCTGAGTTTTCAGTGTCCTTGGTATTCAGAACCTGTATTTACCTGTGCAGGGTAATCAGGTAGAAAAGAGAGATTTTTCCAAAAGAATAAAATACGGAAGGATCCCCATTGCTGTACAAAATTCCTTGGAATCAGGACTGAGGAGCTGAGATAGATGTAGTTAATTATGTGTGTTCAAGTTCTTTCAAAACTTCATCTGGGCTTTTCAAATGAGCAAAATAAATAAATAGATAGATAGATAAATAAAGGAGGCAACAAGGTAAAGTCTTTATAAAGAAATTGGCCATCCAAAAAGCGACCTTAACTGCACTGAGAAACACCTAGGGCTGGAGAAGCCCTCCGGAGCTCCCTGTTGCAGGCAGCTATTCCACAATAAAGGGCTGAGGCTCCTGGTCTGATGCCTCCAGTGAAGGCTGCTCACCAAATAGACTGAAATTTCAAGCCAAAGTGGCAGCATTTTAAAATACTTGTTTTGCCGTATAGTAGAAAGCAAAATCCGAACAGCTCGTGCTCTCGGAGCTGTATCTCCAAAGGGGATGTTTAGCTTATAAAATCCATGGTGATGACTGCTCTGGCACTAGGTCGCAGGAGACCCTGCAGATCCATACGTCCCCCGTGCTGTCAGGGCACACACTTTCATTATATTTTCCATTGCTCCCAACACTACACAACCCCCTACTTAAAAACAAGCAAGAAAGAAGGCTCAAACTTAGGGAAAGTAGCTAGAAACACTCATTTGAGGCCCACACCATGGTAATTTTTTGCCGTGTTAATGCAACTGCGCTGAGCTTGACTTTGCTTTGCTTTGTTTGTGCAGATAGTGGCGGCGATCATGGCCATCACAGGGATTGTGATGATGGCCTATGCAGACGGGTTCCAGGGCGATTCAATTATCGGGGTGGCATATGCTGTTGGCTCAGCCTCCACGTCCGCATTGTATAAGGTAGGTCTTTAATCTGGGGTGTTAAAAATGCACGGGGACAAAGCAAATCACTATAAAATAAATGTTTTATTCACCACCTCTTGCATCATTCATGTGCCGAGCAGGCGTTGTCACGGTGTCACAAAATTTACTACGAACGTAATTAGTTTGGAGCTGCCAAATAGTCAGAATGACTTTGCTTTATGAGCCTTTAATGAAATCTCCCTTATCATGCCGCAAGGAATTTAGTATCATGTTTTAATCATTCCCTGCCACCGCAGCTCAGCGACGCTATTTGTAACGGGCTCACCGTGCGCAGCAAGGGGGGAAACCAAAAGCAAAGAGTAAATAGTGTGGGATTTTCTTTGGAGAGGGCAAATGTCTCATCCCGGGGCTGCAGTGCAGCCTCCTCGTGTGTCCTGCAGCAGGGCCAGGCTGGGAGCCCCTCTCTGCATGAGATACGTGTGGTGCCTTCCCCCCTGCTTGGGAATGTGACTCTAGAGGTCCCTTCCACCCTCAATCCTAGCAAAGCCGGCCTTGCAAAACCCTTCCGTAGGTGCGGGCTGGACTGTGGCACCCTGTCCTGCTCAGGGCTGTCCCCAAGGGGCCACAGGACACTCTGCTGGAGGACTTTGCCTTTGTCACGGGACAGGCACGAGTCTAAAACCCTCTTTCCTTTTGCAGGTTCTGTTCAAGATGTTTCTCGGCAGCGCGAACTTCGGCGAAGCGGCCCACTTCGTTTCCACTTTGGGCTTCTTCAATTTAATTTTCATCTCCGTTACCCCCATCATCCTCTACTTCACAAAAGTGGAGTACTGGTCCCCCTTCTCCGCCGTGCCCTGGGGCTACCTGTGCGGAGTAGCCGGCCTCTGGCTAGGTAGGTGTTAAAAACATCACTCACTTGTCCCAATGCTTCTGCTTTCAGCTCCCTCGTGGATGGGGCCTGATCCCAGTGCACACTGGCACTCCTTGAGAAACAGGGAACGTTTCACAGGGGAAATCTTCATGCATATTATTTATAAAAGAGAATAAACATGAACTGGTTCCACGGCTTTGCCACAGCCAGCAAAGCTGGTGCTGATGGCTTCGTTTCCTGCAGTCTTCACCTCTCCTCCTCTTCCTCCCTGCCCCTTGCTGCTCTCCAAGCTGGCAGAAAAAAAGAGGAGGAATAAGGGAATAGTCAAGATGTGGTCTCATTGCAGTCTGTAATTAACTTCATAGGCTAATTGTGTTTAGTGTCCTTAAGAATATGCGTTGCCTATGGATATAACCCACCCTGAGCTGAGAAGGAGTCTGGGATCACCGTCCTTCTGGAAGAAGGAGAAGAAAGGGTGTAGGAGGACTAGGGCGCTGGAATCTGCTTCAAGCTTGAACAAAGCACCAAAATGGAAAAGCAGTATCTCAGGAGTGCAATTTTTGAATACACTCACAGCCCTCATTCTTTCCCAGTTCAGAACTTCACCTATTTTATATTCGTATATATGCAAAAATAAATAACTTCATGGTCCTTACATGGCAGGATATGCATTGAGCATATATCATCCCTGTGAGTTCCAGGTGGAGGAGAAAAACCTCCATCCAGTGCTTTCCCCCGTAACCACCTACTATTTTCTCTGTCCTTCCCCAGCTTTCAACATTCTGGTCAACGTGGGCGTCGTGCTCACGTACCCCATCCTCATCTCTATCGGCACGGTGCTCAGCGTCCCCGGGAACGCAGGTACAGCCAGCGCCGCGGTGGCCAGGCAAGGCCAGGACCGTGCGGACAGTTCGTGCCTGCACGGTCAGAGTCTCTGGCCACTTACCCCAGAGACGTTCAGTCTCATCCAGCTTCCACTTCAGTGCTTCAGTTAGTGAATACCATTTTTTTGTCCTCCTTTTGCTGGAAGTGAGGGGTATGTCCACACATAGGTACGTTCCACCGAGGGGAAAGGCCTGACCCGCATGCTGCTCAGTGTCCCTCACCAGTGAAATGTGCAACCCGCATTCACTGAGTCACCAAAAAGCACCTTTCCTTAAAGGAGGAAAGGAAACCTTGGCCTCTCCTGGCCCTAAAGGCTTCCTCAAGGTCTACAAAGGCATTGGGATGTGGAGATGTGGCATTTCCAGGACCTCTCTGAGGTCAAAGCCATGCTCCAAACCCAAGGAGCTGGTTACTTTAGAGGACTGGAAGTGATGTGGCCTGTGTCACTGCCAGTCTGATAAGGGCTGAGCTGATGGTTTAGTTCATCCTGCAGCATTTTGGTTCATCCTGCAGCGTTTTGGTTCATCCTGCAGCATTTTGGTTCATCCTGCAGCATTTTGGTTCATCCTGCAGCGTTTTGGCTCATGGCACCGTTGTTTCCTCCCCCCAGCCGTGGATCTCTTGAAGCACAAGATGATCTTCAGCGTGGTGAGGCTGGGGGCCACCATCATCATCTGCATTGGGTTTCTGCTGATGCTGCTCCCCGAAGAGTGGGACGAGATAACCCTGCGCTTCATCAACAGCCTAAAGGAGAAGAAAAGTGAGGACCACGCCGACGACATCACGGACTCCAGCGTGCACACGAGAAGCAGGAGTAGAGCCAACGGGACAGTGTCTATACCACTGGCTTAGAGCTGGTGGCCTCCGACTGCACGCGGATGTATATTCTGTGAATATAGCTGAAATTTCCTCACTACTTGTATGCTTAAAACAATAACATTTACTCTGAACTGGAGACGAATTGTAAGATAAGAGAAATACATCTATAATAAATGTTTACATTTATACACTTACCAAGGAACAGGTGTAAATAACCACAATAAAAGGGGGTTTTTTTGTAGTAAAAAAACTTTCAGCTTGTGTCTTACTGAACTGGCAAGTTTAGAATAAGGATAATGAGGAGCAAGTCTGCATCACTAGTCTCCTTCAGGTGGCAAAAGAGTCAGCAAGGCCAATCCTGGGCATTTCCAGCAAAATCTCAAAAGTAAGCTTTAAAATTTCTTTATTTTGGAGGCAAGACATCAGCCTCACACTTGGCCCTCAGCAACTTGGCCCTTGCACCAACTTTCCAGCAATAGCTCTGCGTTTGGGGCACCTTCAGTTAAAACCTAAATTACTTTATTTATCCTTTTCTCCCAGCAAAGCTGCGCTCTCAGCTGAACACTGAGCTTTCACAAGAGACCAAGGACCTGGCAGCAACAGCATCCTCGGGCACCTGCAGCTCCCATTTTCTAGAGCTTTTCCTTGGGCCTAACAAATATTTTTCTTAATGTCCCAAGTGGTAGGGAGGAGGGGACAATAGGAATTATCCCTTATTAATCCTACCATCTATATAGGATCAACTGTGGTACTAGAAGAGCAAGAGCAAAACCAGCTACAAGCTGGACTTATGCTGGCTGTAGTCCCCTCCTGAACTATATAAATATGCATTTTTTTTTAATAAGAAGACAAACAAACAACAAGAAGAAAACCCAGAACATTATTCTGCTCCTTCACCTCTCGGAACTGCTCCCTGCAACCAGGAGAACCAACAAAATCCTCTTTTCCATTAAAAACAGCAGCAACCTTGGACCTTTCATCATGCAAAAATAGCACTGGAGAAGACAACCTGAAAGCACCAACCTCCCTGCTCTAGCCCCACACGTACGAGGTCTGGGCAGGCGTTTGTGCACTTCTAAACTCTCTTCCAGCTCTCTGCTGCTTTCAAAAGCAGTTAGATGTTGAAAGGAGTCTGAAAAGGTGATTTTTGTTCTAAACAGAAGATACTGATGGAACGATACAGCTCAAAGCAAACAGCACATGGTGGCTTGGGCAGTATCCAAGTCAATAAGTTTATTTATGCTAATAGCTCGTTTTGGGGATGTTTTTTACAGAATTTTTTTTGCTCCCGCCAAAGGGAGCACCTGGGGGAAAAAAAGCAAAAGAAAAATAAAATAGTGCCTTGTGGGGGGCTTTGGAGAGCATCATTTGGCACCCAGCCTCGTGGCAGCACCTCGGGGGCCAGAACCATCGCGCACAGGAGCCCCGAGCAGGATCCAGCAGGAGGAAGGGCTCCCTTCGCCAAAAAGCAGGCAGTTTGCGGAACAGATTTGCTGAAAAAATAACGCGCTTTTAGCAAGATTGGCATTACCGAGCTCTCCCCGGAGCTGAGCGCAGCCCTGAGCCGCGGGGTTAATCCAAGCTTTGGCTGCGGTCGCTCGCTCCGAGCAGCCTGATGCGCCGCTCTAATCTCCGGCACCGTCTCGCCGCCCGCCCCCTCGTCGGACGGATCCCCGCGGCATCGGCCACACATCGGGCGCAGGACAGCGGCCACGGGTGACACAGGACAGCGGCCACGGGTGACGCTGTTTGAGGGTCCCTTCCGGCAGCTCCGGGCCTGCGCGCAGGCTCTGCATTCGCTGTGCTGGGCCGGCTGCACAAGGCCCTCTCCTGCAACCTTATCCACGCCGAGAAACATTCCCCCAAAATAAAAAGAATAAAAGAATAGTCTGCCTTGATGCGGGATGAGCCACCAAGTGCGCAGCCACCTTGCAACCTCTGAACCCAGAGGAAAAAACCAAGTGGGAACTAGAAACCCTTGCAGGATGCCCAGGTCCTGCTCGCGGGTGCAGGAAGCTCCTGAAAACGCTCCCAGCTCCGCGCGGCGGTGGGAGCCCCCGGAGCCTCGCGGGAATCCGGAGCCGCGTCAATGTTTAACCAGCCCCGGCAGACGGGGCCGGGCTGGGAAGGCGGCACTGGAGCTGCCGGGACGCTGCACGGGGGGTCCCTCCTGCGCTGGGGCTCGCGGTGCCCAGAATGGGCCTGGGCCCCTCCAGGACGCGCCGCAGGGTGACCAAGGTGGCCCCGGCGCGAGGCGGGGGCGACCGGCCCGGCCCACCCCGCGTCTCGGCCCCGCGCGGGCAAGAAGCGCCGGAGCAGGGAAGAGCCCCCTTCCCGCGGCAGCTCCCGCCGCTCCGGGAGCCCGGGCACAGCCGAGCCGCTGCAGGTAAGAGCCATCGTTAGCGAGAATCGTTGCAATTAGTAATAAATAAATAAGAGCTTTTGCTTCTCCCCTTTGCAGCTGGTTTGGGGGATCTCTTTTGGCCGGGGGAGCCTGGTCCCGGCACAAGTCACCCCCCTGTAAGTACCCCCCTTCGATAGCACTGAACGGGCACCCAGGGCTGCAGGCTCAGCACCCACCCGCCCTGCGCCCGTGCTACCGTGGGGCCGATCTGGATAGTTACCTTAAACATAACTAAATCCCGGGGAAGACGCTCAGCAGGTAGAACCGAGCACCCTCCTAAATAACCCCGTGAGGCTCCTGGTGCAATCCGCGGGCAGCGGGAAGCAATTGCAGCCAGAGATCGTGTTTTCCTGGGAGCGCAGGAGCCTTTCCCGCGTGGGGACCGGCCGCGGCTGTTGGCAGCGGTTTCTAAATCCACGGCATGGCCCAGGATGAGAAAGGAGGCACCAGCACAAGCTCCTCCACGAGGAGCGAGATGCTGAGGAGCGGCCACCTCCGGCCACGCTCAATAAATCCGGCGGGAAGGCTCCATGCACGGCAATGAGGCTGCTCCCGCGGAGCCGGATTTTCAAGCTCAGGGCTCCTCCTCCTCGTTTTCCATTTCTGAAAGTGAATTTTAGACATAAGCCAAACCCTGCTCGGCGTTACCGGGAATTCCTTCCTGGTGGGACACCGGGAGCCCAGGGAAGCAAAGGCACCTCCAACAGGACAGCGTTCATGTTCCCGAGCGAGTGCTGCAAGACAGCAAGAGCAACCACATCCCCCCTTCTGCACAGTGATAATCACTGGGCATTTATTAAATGCTCATAAAAACATATATTTTATTAAAAAATATATTAAAAAGTCATTTCCTATCACACACTCCACTTGCAGCGTGAGCGTGCTCCAGAGCACTCGAGCGACGCCTTAGCTCGAGCTGCTGCCCAAATCAGCAGAGTCTCCTAGGGAAAAGGGTCCTATTTAGCTTGCAGGAATTCACCGGGGCTGCCGTTAAACTTTTCGCTCGCTAGTGGAGAAAATGAGCTATTAGGATGCGAGGCTGAAGGAAAAAAAAGAAATTGCCAACGCGCTCCGCAGCGCCGGGGTCTGCTCTGCAAGTAGATGGTGCCGGGCGAGGAGGCCGCCCGGCAGGGGCTGGATTTTTTCCTCCCAAGACGTCACCCGCGCTGGAATTTCTCCTTTCGGGTGGTTAATCATTGCCCGGGTGTTTGGCAGAGCCGATCGGATCGGTTCCCAGGCGGACCCGGCTGCGCTCGCAAGGGGATCGCGGCGCCCTCGTGGCCACGAGCGCTCTTAGGTCCCCCCTATAAAACAGCCTCCCATTTTTAGCCTGGAAGCTGGACACAAACTGCAACAAAACAGCTTTTTTGGGGCTCCCTAGGCCATTCCCCAGCCCCAATTCTTATTTTTTCCTCCCCGCTGAGTGCTTTCCCATGCTGCTCACCAGAGCGGCCAGCTTGGAGCAGTTACGTACAGAACTACATATATAACCCCGTGCGTAAACAGCCTTCAGATGCAGCAGGACAGCTGCTGGGCAGGGAGCAGGAATAGAAGAACTTACATAAAAACAGAGACTCCCTGTGCCCACGAGGGTCCATCTGTGCAGGAGAGGCAGCCGCGTCCACCTCGGGGGCAGTAACGAAGCACAGACCCAAATGACGGTCACATTTGGGCCCTAATTAAAGCAGGGTCTTAATGACAGACCAGGCGATCGCCACTTGGTAGCACGTCCTCCCTGGGCACCTATTTGGTGCTGGCTGTTTTCTTGGCCACGATTCCTTGGCCATCACAGGCCCTGGGGGAGAGCAGGGAGGACACCGGGATCTGCAGGAGGGAGCGGAGGTCAAACAAGAGCCGGGTGAGAGGACATGGCAGGACACGTCACACCCAGTAACCTCACCCGTTTCTTCTCCTTTTCCGATCCCCAAGGGCCCAGACCCCTCTCTGTGACCATCCTGCTGGAGACGGGGGACACCAGCATCATTAAGCAGCACCCGCCTCGGAGACCTCAAGTAAGACGAGCTCGAAAAGCCTCATTGCACCGAGCGATCCGGCCCCTCTGGCCATAGAGGGGCCTCAGATTCCCTGCAGGGATCCATGTGGGATGCCCAAATCTCGGATATATACATATATATTCATATATATATTATATATAAAGCTGGGCTGATGTTTTCGTGCAATGAAACCAAGGCTCATGCTCAGAAAGTCCCCATCAAACTCTTGCTGTGCTGGGATGGAGCTGCCTTCCTGGGGCTCTGCAATTCTTGATCCTCTAAGGACAAAAGAGAGAAGAAAGTTGGACCTGGTGTGGGACCAGGTATTCCTCCAGGAACGTGGGACCTGGGATTTTTAGCATAAAAAAGATCAGAGCAACCACATGCGGCCAGTTAAGTTCTCCCCATCTGTCCTTGTAGTTCTGGCCAATGCCAGGAGCTTCAGAGGATACCAAGGACATCAAATATTGAATAAAGTGCCCCTCTACCAGGCAAGAGGATGAGACGGCACCTGGGATGAGCCTGTGACATCCCAAAATAGTTGCATATAATTAGAGTCTCCTTTAAAAAATTGATATTGGCACCTGATTTTTAGTCATTGCTCTTGTTTTTCTCTTACAACTGCATTTGTGTATTGTAAATACGCTCATCCTATTCGTTCTGGGGCAAAGATGTAACCAAAACAAAACAAAACAAAACAAAATAAAATAAAATAATAGGTGATTTTCCAACCTGTGACACAGATGAACTTTACCTGAAACCCTGAAACTTCATTTTCCTGGCGGCAGCGGCATTGGCGAGGGATGCGCTGGCACCTGCCTCCTCGGCATCTGGGGGAGGTATCGCAATTTACAGAGACAATTGCTGCCACCTAGTGCCATCTCTTGAATGAGCATCATTTCCTTTTTTTTTTTTTTAAGGAAATTTTACAAAATTAGAACATTTCCTGCAGGGGAAAGCACTGAGATGAGATTGGCCAGAGCCCCTGGCACATAGTAGCCTGGTGCCTGCGTGACGTCCTTGGGTAAAACGCAGCAGAAGTGCCACTTCCCACCCAGAAGAGAGTTAAGAAGAGTTAAAGTCGGGATCTTCTCCTCTTGGGAGCAAAAACTCTCAACTTTGGCACTTTTTAGCACAACGTTTATGTTGAATGTAGCAGCTCCTGGAGGAGGAACCCGAGCAGCGCCCGTATCTTCACCCACATCTCTGCATTTGCCTTTGGGACTTAGCTCGCTCTCCCCTGAGCTGGGTCTCTAAATCCTGCTCTGCGCCTTTTCCTTCCAGGCTCTCGTAGAAATGTCCCTCCATCTCTTCCCTTCTCCGGAGCACATTAAAGTCCCTCCAGGAGCTCCTGGCAGGTGCCCTTGGCTGGAAGCTGGAATTTCAGTGCCTCTCGCAGCTATTGCAGGCAACGGGCAGTGCATCCTCATGTCCTGCAGCGGGACGTTCGTGGGTCTGGTCTGCAGCAGCGCAGGAGGCACCGGGTACCGGTGGGATGGACATCTCCAGGTGGAGCCACGGGACCAGCTGGTGGCTCCATGATGCAGATGCTCCCGGGAGGGAATTGAAGCATTTGGCACTCGTGAGCGGGTGTCGAGTTGACCAAACACATCCTTAATCAATCCCTGGACTCGATCCTGGGTAGGACATAGAGCTCATTGGAAAAAAAGACCTCAGCTCAGATAAGGTGCAAAAACCAACCAAAAGATATAAACTAGGGGGAAGAAGATGAAATTGAGATGGAGCATGAGCTGCAGGGTCTCTGCAGTGCGGAAGGAGGATGCAGCAAACGTTTGCTCTGCAGATGGCTAAGAAGTCACCCGAAGACGCTCCTTTGCCTGAAAACTCAGAGCTAAAGCACATAGGAAACCCAGGGCAACTTCCCGCTGGTGCCAGGGGGCTTTGGACCAGGTCCCTCCTGCTTTCCTGGGGCTGGTGACCCCTCCAAAGCCTGGGTTCCCCTCTGGCTTTGCTTTCCTGCTGGCTTTACGCGATGCTGCTGCCCTTTTCCTACCACATCGTTGCATTTATTTACAGGATGCTCAAACATGACAGCTCCGGCTCTGGCAGCAGTTCAAGCCATGGAGCTAGAGGGGCTGACACTCTTGTGAGTGTCTCAAGAGGTTAATTCCCCACATAAAGCATCAGGTCTTCTCGGTGAAACCCTTGAGGTTGCTGCACTTTTAGTTTTATGGAGGCCACACTGAGCTCCCGTCCTCGAAAGGAAAATGGGCAATGCAAAGACAAGGAGTAATCCAATCTCATCTAGTAGTCTGGCATAATTCAAGGAGACTTCTTAGTTCCTTAAAATGAAAAATCCACGATCAGAGCAGTCTGCGACCAGTGTAGGGGAGATGGGTTGGTCAGCTAGGCAGTGCTCAGGGTCTCAGGTAGCCTCAGGTGACCTGGTGGGAGACACTTCATTAAATTATGTGGCATCTCCATGCTTCAGGTTTGGTTACACAGCCTATTTGTCCAGTCAGCTCCAGTTTGAAGCTCTCTGGGCTGGGGTTTGTCATTGAGGCTTCACGTAGGCACAGTCACGGCAAAAAGAATATCCATAGGGATGGAGGCGAGAGAAGAGCACAGGTCTCAGCGAGGCTTTTGCTGCTTTGTCTCTAAGCAGGAGATTCCCTCGGTTTTATCCCTTTCTGGAGCACCTCAGGAGATGGCTTTGAAGAGGCCAGTCTCCCATATTCCCAAAGCAGGGCCAGAATTGGTGCTGGAAAAACGCCAAGGTGGTTGAATATCAGACTCTGGGGGTTTCTGGCCGCGGGGGTGAGGAGCGCTGACCACTGCACCCCCTGCGCTTGCAGGCGCTCCAGCCCGCTGTCCTGCTCGACGCTGAGGAGCTCCCGGGCCAGCGAGACGCGGCAGCCACCCCGAAAGCGAAGGTGGGTGTTTGGCGGAGGGAAAACGCTGGGAAAACCGGCACGGGTTGGCTCCAGAACACCCCGGAGCTGCAGGATACCCTGCACGTGCTGTGGCCACTTGAGACGCATTTCTGCAGGCCAGCGCTGCAGGAGAACGCTGCCCTACGAGTTTATATCCCTCGCAGGCTCTGGAGAGGAGGGGACCGGCCCCGAGACAGCTCCCTGGCAGACGGCAGCACCTGCACAAGCTGCAGATGCTGGACTTGACCCGCAGGCGCCGAGAGGTAAGGCTGGATGCGGCCGAGGCTTGCGTTTGCTGGGGGGTATTTGTCCTTCACCCTCAAACACGGGTTGGGAGGTGAAACCATCCGTTTCTGCCTCCCTTCTCTGCCCAACAATGCCCACAGAGGCCACTACAGATGATTTTGCCCATTTTGTGTGTTCTGCTCCTCCCTCTGTTAATGACCTGGACCAAATCTGTGCCGCATCCCCTGCTCCAGCTGAAAATGTGGATTCGGATACTCGTTTCCTTCCCAAAGCGCTTGGACACCTGCAGGTGACAGCGCTGCGTGACTCAGTGGGACAAGCAGACTCCTATCTGCAGCTTCTTTGTATTTCTTTTTTAATTCAGCTGTCACTGGGCCACGGAGTAGTTGAACTCAGTAGTTATTTTCTGCCCTAGGAGAAGTGCAGTAATTATTCCTGCTTTTTCAAAGCTTTGCCCTCATTTGACAGTTGCCCATGGAGTAACCAAAACAGCTCAGCCCAGGTCATGTTCTGTCATGTACCTCATTTGGCAGCTACGATCTGCCCTGGTTAAACTACTCAACTACATAATTATTTTCAGCACCAGCCCCTTAATGATGCGCCGCGCTGAGCTGCTAAAACGCGCTCGCTCCTCTCTTGCTCGTGTTGATGACTCATTTGCAAACGCAGGCCGAGCTGAAGAGAAACCTCCACAGGGAAGCCAAAATCAACAAACAAAAAATCAAGGAATTCAACCCCAAGAAAGCCCTCGGCAACCTCCAGAGAGGCAGCAGCTCTGAGCGCCAAGACCTCATCCCTGCTGAGCCCAATCAGACTTTCAGCGGAGGTGGCGGTAAGTAATTTCCCAAAGAGATGTGCAGCTCGCTGGCAGTTTAAGCACCATCAAATAAGTTTCCCCGTGGAAGCTGCTTCCGCTGCTCCCGCTCCCGCAGTGACGCGGTGCAGGGTTGGAAGCAGTTGGAGCACAAGACAAAGTCCTGAGTGTCTCCCAGCCAGGCACGAACCTCTGGGCTGCTTCCCTTGGGAGATCTCACTAGATTCCCCCGCTGTGGAATGTTATAGGGACATAAAAACAATGTCATTAGGCCCAGATCCCTGTAGGACAGGCAGAAGAGTCCTTAGGTTGCCCCGTATGTGGAAACGGATAGATGGCTGTACAAAAGCAGAGATGGAATCACTTAATTTTAACATCCAAAGGCATTAAGAAGACAAAAGAAAAGGCTTAAGGCTCAATGTTTGCAGGTTTCCCCTTACCGAGCTGCACTCAGGTCCGTGTCCCAGCAGAGAGTGACAATATCGCAGGGCGTCCTCGAGGAGGGCGAGCAGGCACTGCTTAAAACAGGTCCCACCAATTTCCCTTCAAGCAGGAGAAAAACGTCCCAGCAAACAGGCACGTTTAGCTGGGGGGAAAGCTGAGCAGGAGCCCTCTGCAAAGACAGCGATTTCCCCACGTGGGCACCGAGCCAATTCCCATCCCGGCGGGAGCGCCGGGACGTCGCCGTGCGGAGCAGCTGCACTAATTGCTGTGTACACAATTATGAGATTCCCGAGCGAAGCAGATGAGGGCACGTGGTGCCCTGGGCTTCACGAGAGCCGTCGCGCTGAGCGCTTTAGCTACGGCCCCAGTTTGGCTTTGGGGAAAGAGGAGTCGCTACCTCCCTTTGCGGCCAAAGGAAGACTTGGATGATTTGAGACTGCCGGTTATATTTTCGTGGTCCTACAAGTCTGATGCTTGGAAGAATAGTCAGCTTTTTCACTCCTCCTTGGCAGAAAGGAGCCCCGAAGGGCAGTGCCCGCTGGCCCTGGGCTAGCAGGGAGATGCACAGCGAGTAGGGGCTCCTTAGGGACTTCCAGGGATCAATTTCCTTCCCTTTGACACAGGGAAATTTTAACATCTCTGGCCTCCTTCAGGCCTCTGCTGTGCTCGTACCTGCAGACCAAAACCTGTGCTCTAAGGATGAGCAGGAAAACAGGGAGCAGAAGAGCTTGGCAGGATGGTTGTAACCAGTGAAGAGCTCTGGAAAAGCAAACGCTTCCAGCACATCCTTGTCCTTCAGGGTTGTGATGCTCCACACTAAAAGGAACTTGCCCTTATTACAGTCGCTATCAATGCCAGGAGGAGGACACAGATTTTTGGGGGGCTGTCATGTGTTCCAGTAAAAACTGCCAGCAAAATCCAGTCTTCCTGCAACCTGCAGTACCTGTAATACGTGGCATTTGGACAGCCCATGCTCCCTAGGTGCTTTATGAGTGACCAGAGTGGATAAAGGCCAAGGAGATGTGTCCTGGTCCTCGATGGTGGGGGGATTTCCCATTTGGTCACATTCGGGGATGAAATGGAGCTTCCTTACACGAATCCAGCTGCCATGGCCATTTCCAGCTAAGCGCTATGGAACCGAGCAGGCAGCTCAGCAAAATTAAGACGTATTTCTAATTTTTTCCCTTTTTTTCTCCAAGGAAATACATGGGATAGCCAATTCTCAGAGCAACACAGCAGCGCTGAGTCCTCTCCAAGCAGGAGTAAAGCTGACACGTGGTTCTGTCGGGAGCAGCCGACAAGAGACCTGTTCTGGGATAGCTCCAGCACCGACTCCGAGGACTGGGAAAGGGAAGGGAAGGCGTTTTATCACAGACCGACCCTTGTGAGAACCAAGACGGAGAGGATCCCTCTCTTCAATGAGTTTATCTTTGATAAAGACAAGTAGCGGCGCGTTGTGGGGTGAGTGATGTGCTGAACATCCCCTGGATGGGAATGCTGACGGTATGGACACGTAGTGAGCAGAATTCCTGGAAGCAGGAATCTGTGGAAAGGGCTACTGGAAAAAAAAGGAGCTCATGGACACGCAATGAAAGTGACCAATGAAAATATCTGGAAAAGACACGGATCAGGCTGAGCAAAGTAAAGTGAGAGTTTGGGGGAGAAGGCTGGCAAAACAAACAAGCGAAACCTTGCAAATGTTCTGGGTAACGCCAATCATTAAGTTCAACGTGAAATGAAGCACTTCTCTTCCCTTTGGAACTTTTAAGTTGAACTTCTTGTTTAGCTTTTCCGTTTCTCAAACCTTATGTCTTTTTTCCGAACAATAAAAATCAATTTCCAAAAGCAAAGGTAAAATGATTGGCTTAGGGGATCTTTAAAATAAATATTCTGGCATTTCTAAAATTCCCCTTTTAAGTATCTTTTTCTAATTCCCACCTCCACCCCCACTACCAGTAATACACACGCAGCCTTCAGCACTAAGCTCCAATTTTATAAATATTCTCTGGAAAAGCTGCCCTTTCTTCACTTGCTTTTCCTGCTCGGGTTCCTCACTGCGCAGTGACTGGTGGAAACGGAGGGGTTTCTACCACGTCCTACGTCCCTGTGTCCCATGTGCTGGTCCAGGCTACTGCATCTCCTGGACATGGGATCTCCCTGCCTAGAGCCACCTGACAGCCCCAAGGATCCTCAATGTGACAGTTTCATAAAGGGTATCAAACATGTCAGAGACCCTTACATTTTCCCTTAACCTGCATTTTTTCATAAAATTCCCTATTTTTCAATATAAAATTGTTCCTTACTTGAGAGACAAGGTTGCCCGTGCCTCCTGTCTAGTTCTCTCTGCCTGATTCTCAGCGTGGATTTTGCTCCTGTTCGAAGTTGCACAAGTTGCACGTTGTGATGCCCAAGGGCATTAACTCTTCTCCAACCCCTTTCCTGCTCACCTCGCTGGTTCGCTTTCCACTTGGTCTCTCTGAAAGCCACCACAGGGGAAAACCTCTTCAGATCAGATGTTGGCCTCTAGACTGGCCATCAGGTCAGATCAGATAGAAACAGCTACTGCAGCCACTTTTCCAAGTACACAAGAAGGGAATCAGGTCCGTTCTTCTTCCCTGCTCACTAAGGGTTCAGCACAAGATAGGAACCTGCTAAAGAACAGACAAATATCATCATTGTTGCAGTAGGTTTCATTTCCAGCAGCTGGAAATATCTATATATTGTTTTTTTCCAAGGCAGGTCATCCAGAAGGGCTGGATCTGGAGTTCCTTCTCCATTTTCCAGGAAAATGCAGAGCTTGAATAGCTCAGGTTAGGCAAACCACCACCTGCATCACTGTTCTGAATGTGACCTTGCTCCCGTAAGAGTTGTCTTGGATGTGTCTGCATGGCCATCCTCAGACTCCTGGGCTGTGGAGCCAGAAAAAGAACAGTAGAGACATTTTTATGTACAATGAGGGGAATTAGAAACCCATGGCTTAGTGTCAGTGGAAATTAGTGAGGTTTCTTTGGCCTCTGCCAGGACCATTTGAAAAAATAAGTGAAGCAGGAGCTGGAAATCCCAGCCAAAATCCAGGACCTACGTGGGATCCTCTAGCATAGCTGTCCATCTTCTCTGTCCTGGTTGCATCCCAGCACATACGGCCCATTCCAGCATATCTGCAAGTTCCATGGAAGAAACTGTGCTTTGGAGAAAGCCACATGTAATTCCACTAAAAAGCCAAGAAAATAAACCCCACCACGGAGAAGGAGCAATAACCGAATTGATTTTAATGTGAAATAAGAACTGCTAGTGGGTAACGAGTCTGCATCTGGATTCTGCATTTTAAAAAATGCCCCTGAGAACTTTGCTCAAAACAGGGTCATCGTGCACGATCTGCAAGTGTTGGGAGAGCTTTGAATCCGATGCCGAGGGTATGCTGAAAAGGTCAATGATTTAATGGGCTGTAAAGATTAATCTGGCACTTGTCTATACACCTGTCCTCTTAATGGTGTGACATATCTCCCTTCTGTGTTCCCATCTGCCAACAATTAAGCGATAATTGGTGAGAACGCAGTTTATCTCCAATAGAGTTGATTAGTTTTCCAGTGGTGATGGCGCCGGTGCGGCACACAGAGAAGAGTACGTGGACCAGTCAATCCATATCACGTACTGCACCGAGAAGAGACTCTGAGCATTAATTTATCAAATTAGAGCGCACAAAATTTGCTCTTATGGAGGCAATAAAAACAGCAGCTCTGCTTTCTACTGCTGCTGCTCCAAATGGTTTGATTATGCTGCTTTCAATTGTATTAATTCATCATAACCCACAGAGAAGCAGACGGCAACTCATTCTCCTCTAATGTTTCCTAACGTCCTTCCAGAGACTGGAAATGGAAGTGTTTTCTTTATTACTAAAGGTGAGGTTTCGACTTTGCTACAAATTACAAAACACAGAAGAACGGGGGGGGAAAAATTGATGTGCTGCAACTCAGCAGTGAAGATTTTACAGAAATGTTTGCCTTTCAACAGCTCCCACTTTCACATGCTTATTTCCATCTCATCATTTTAGGAGTGTGTCATTATAGCCAGCTATCTAGAGGGGGAAATTTGCCACTCAATGCAGCCAGCTACTCTGTGGCACTGATCACACACAGATTTAATGCAATTTGCAAGCAACAGAAACCAGTGTGTTGCAGCAGAGCATCTCCACCTTGACCCCCAGCATCAAGAGGGTGCACCCACTTTGAGGTCATATTTGCAAGTTTGTGCATCTCTCCATGCAATATTTTAGAAGGAGCTCGTGCAATGGGGCAGACTCTGCATTAGCAGGAGCAATAACTAATTATTCATTTAGCAAATAAGCTCTCTGGTCACAGTGCTGAAAGTTATGGCCTACTGTAGTACAGAAATGCATCTGTAAATCCACTTGGTAATTATCTGCATAGGAAACTTGATTTCCTAGTGCAAATGACCATCATTTGAAGTCAACACATATTGTTAGTACCTGCAACCAAGATACTCCAGACATTTCCTCCTTCAGGTGCACGAGTGGGAATTGTGCCATGGTCTATCTGGCAGGCACTGGTGCAGGATGAGTTTTAAAGGGTAATGACTAGACCCAGAGAAGAGGAATTTTTTGGTGCAATAATGCATGGAAGTAATCAGATTTTGCACCTTCCAAGAATCAATGTTGTCATTTTTCATCCAACTCCAAAGAATAGAGATTTTGTTCAGTTTATGGCATGGTATCAGCAAACGTCCTGACCCTAAAGTAAGGGCAGGTGTTGATCGGACAGACTGCTGTCCTGAAGGACAAGAACGCTTGTTCTTCCCAGTGAAATGGGGGCAGGATGCTTTTGCAGCTCTTGGTGACATGGTGAAAGCAACAAAAGTTCCTTGTCCTCTAGCTCAGGATTAGCTGAACTGGTTTTGCTGACAACTGGGCTGGGCAACATCAGCGCTGGTGGCTGATGCCTGGTGGAGTTATTTGCCATGAAACCTGCAGCTGAAGGAAATGTCGATGCCTCTGCACTCAAAACAGCAGACGCTGCTTCACAGAACCTAGGGCTGATGCTGCCGTTGCTACAACAGCTCCACGATTGCTCCCGAGCTGGAAAATGGGCTACTTGCACTTATTCAAGAAAGGTGTTAAGTAAATGGCTCAAAGCTGGACAAAGCTCCAAGCCACACTAATTGGATTTTACCAAATAGTCTGGATTAACGGGTTTATCTCATCTTCCTGGGTTTTGTCCCACCTGGTGCTCAGAGTATTGGAGCTCCTCAGGAACACAAGTCTTCAGCATCGTGCAACATCCTCTTCACCAAACGCATGTGCACACACACGAAAGCAGCAGCACCATCACCAAAGACACTGGGATATATTTGCTGGCTTTCCTAAAGATTTTATCTCCAGTGACTCGCTCAAATGTTGCTGTCGCAAGCTGCTTCCACAAAGCTGCAAGAGAAAAGAGCCCAAGAACATCAACCTGAGCAGCTCCATTTCAGCTTGAAGACTGAAGTATTATCATCAGGTTGAAAAACATCAACCTTGGCCAGTTCGGGGTTGTCTAAATCAGTACCCTCAGATGATGCAGTCATACCACAGCCCTAAACCTACTGCATCCCAACATTGGAAACAGCGATTAAATCATCTTAAAATAACTGCAGACGATGGTGCAGAGGCCACGGGATGAATAGAGAGGGAGCCTGATGCATACTGCCCAGCAGGCTGGGGTGGCTCTTCAGCAGCTTTACTCTCCTTTCCCTGGCAGGGATTATTTGGATTGCAAAACTGTTTGGGGTCTGTGGGCAATTCCTGCTCCCGTTCCCATATTTTTCTCCCCCCAGATCGTATTTCTTGCCCTGCAGGCCGCCCTGTTGGATGCTGCCTTTCTGGGATGTCCCCTTCTTCCAGGCAGTGTTACTGCAAGGATCCCGGGCCTAGGGGTAGGTTAAACATGAAATCTCCTGTTTCAGCAAGCAGGAGAAATGCTTATTCCTCGGATAGTGCAAAGGTTGTAGGTTTTTGCCACCTACTGACATGTTGTGGGAATGTTTCATCTTGCAAATTCCTCACAATATCTTTCAGGAGAAGAGCCATGCACCTTGCTCGAGCACTGCTTAAGCATGGCTTAAATCCTGCTTCAAAGGCTAAAGAAAGGCTAATAGTGCTAAATCACGGCTCAGCATTAAACCCGGCTTCCCTTAGGCAGCCAAGGGTGCAAACTTGTGTCTCCTGCCAGAGGCTTTGCAGCAGGGGCCATCTCTGCAGCAGCACTTTATGGGGGCCTCGTCCTGCTGTGGGATTTCAGTTGAGCTCAGCTGAGCCAATATATCCCCCTGCTTAACAAATAGACACACTTTTGGCCTCCCAACGACCCTTAAAGAAAATATGAGCCCTTGCAAAGTGTCCTCAGCATTAAGAGATAGCTGTGTCGGTCCTGGTCAACCTTGAATCTGGAGAATCCTGGATCTGCTCAAAGCATTTATCATTTTGGTCCACGCAACTCTCTCTCCTCCACACTCCAGTCTGCTCTGCTAAAATTTACCCTGGATGCTGGGAAAGAGCACAAACTTGTACGTATAGCTGGGCTGCTGACCCACTTCTGAATTTTCCTGTTATAATCAAGCCGCTTTGAGACCCAATTGATGCTGATGGTATTAGCCAGTGGTCCAGGCAGACTGGAAACGACACATTTAACCAAAGAAGGTTTCCTGTGAAATCTAATTTCCTGGGAACATCCAGAAATATTTTATTATATTTTATTATGCAGTACTCTATTTAGATGCCAACTGACAACTGTGCTTCTTTCCTATTCTTTCTGAGATAAAAGATGAGGAAGAAGGAATCAATCTTAGCCACCCAGGGCCAAGCGCTGGCCTCTTGATAGTTGCCACTTGGTCCTGCTTACAAAAAGCACCCAAAATATAATCAAACTGCCTCGCAGTTTCCATCTATCTTGCAGAAAAAGACCTGGATGAAAAACCAGACTGCCTTTCTACTTAAGAAACCAATCACCCCTGTCAGGTTAGGAGAGCTGACCTGAAAATACAGCTTTTTGCTACACAAAGGCTCCCTTGTGAGCCTTGGTAGGGCTGATTTTGCTTACAGGGCTCCTCTATGTTTAAGCTACTCGTTAGATATGGACTCGCAGCTCCTTGCAGAGCATATAGAGAATACGAGCAAGCAGCCAGGGCCAGTAAAGGTTTGTGCACGAGGCTCCCCTTTGCTCACAGCACAAAGACCAGGAGCGCGTTAGTACCTCAAAATGACTTGAATTGGTTAAAAACAAACAAAGGAGCAAAAAAACCCAACACCACCACCACGAAAATCCACCTTCAAGTGTTTCTACATGTAAGGTGGAGAATTAGTACACAGCACTGACACAGTCCTATGTGTTCTTCATGAAAGTTATTGCAAAAAAACCCTAAAAAATGGTACTTTTCCAGAGAATTTTCTATCCTTGAAAATCAAAATGAGCTTAGCAGCGGGGTTTTGGTTTGGGGTTTTTCCTCTGGTTTTGATTTATCAAAACCCTAGTTTTTAGCAACAGCAGCACATTATTGGCACTGTCTGGGTGAGGCTAATCTGTAACAATGATGTAGTTAGATGCTCCTAAGAATAATTACAAAAACATGGAGGAAAATATTGTGGTAAGGCTAAAAACACAAACAAAATACAAGGGGAACTTTGGATCTCTGAAATTTTTGCAGCACCCCTTGCTTCCAACCATGATTCTGACATTTCCTTAGCCACGAGGCCTCCAGATCCGCTCAAAATGAATTATCTGGTCTCATCTCTGAGCTGAGGGAGAGGGGCTGGGAAGAGCCTGGCCCTGCTCTGGGTTTAGATAACTGCTCCTCTCTGGCTGCTTTGGGCACGTTACATCGCTCTCCCTCATTTATTTCTTTTTCTCCCTGGTTCTGAAGACGACGATAACTAATTAACGACCTGCAGGGATCTTGCACAGCTCGGTTAGCGCTTGGGAATTGATTTTAAGGAGCAGAGCTCGCAGGGTTCCTCATGGCAGGGGTCTTGCCCGGGCAGGGACGGGTCCTGCTCGGCCTTTGCAGCATCTCACACAAGGTCCCCGACTCCGGCTTTGGCCCTGCCGCGATCCTTGGAGCATCTTTGCAGGAGATGTAGATGCAGAAATGCTGATGTCACCAGGGAGCCTTTCTCCATGACAAATGCCACCCTCTTGAAGGGCTCTTTGAAAGGCAAAGTCTCGGGTCAACGCGAGCAGTGGCTTGTGTTGATGGCCACTTGTTGATGGCTTGTAGTAGAGGTGACCTCCGAAGCCACATGGCAGCACGTGGCCTGTCCTGGTTCATAGCAGACCTGGTGGAATTTGTCACCTGTGAAGGTGACAAAGCTCTTCCCCTTAGGTAGAGTGGAAGAGACCATGATTTTGCAGCTGCAGGATCAGGCCTTTACAGAAAGATGACTTAATTTCTAGATACGGGGCTTAAAGGACCTTGAAAACAAGGGCATCTTAATATACCAAGGGAAAATGCATAATACGAGTTAGCTAACATTTTTCAATCTGTTGATTCAATGTATTGAAGATTTTTCTAGTCCAGGTGTCTAAATTATAGAAACCAGATCTTCATCTGGGTAAGAAGGAAAAGAAAGAAAAATAATTAAAACCACCACAACTTGGAGGATAAAAAACATACTATTATGAAAACCAGACAAGATTCCTGAGTATCTGAGTTGGAATTAAGTAACCACAGAGACGGAAAAGGCTTTTGTTTATAGTCAATAAAAGTAATGCGTGTGGTTAAAGTTGTGGAAATAGTTAACGTGACTGTGGTCTTACCTCTTCAGTTCCCTGCTTTCAAGCACCCGGGTTTTGCCAGCAATGCCCTGGTTAAAGGCAGCGAGACCGGCCCTTGTGCCCACGCGAGGAATCATGATCAGGAGCAGGCGGTGAATCCCTGCTAACAAAAACCTCCAAAAAACAGTTATTAACCCAGATGCAATGACCCCTGTTGGGAAAATACCATTCCCGCGTCCACCTACCCACTTGCACTTAGTCTCTGTGGTCTTCAAACGCCTTTTGGGGCTTGTGGGATGGCCATGGAAGGCTGTGTTGTAGGAGAGGGTTGAACAAAGTCACCAAGGAAGGCACTAAAAAACGCAGCAATGCAGCAAGATGCCCAGAGAGCTTCTGTCCTAGGGAAAATAATGAGATGCTTCCAGGGCAATATTTCCCCTGCAGATACTTCCCCTCAGAGGGTGGTTTCGCCAAGGGCACACGGTCCTGTTAGACCAAGCCTGGCCCTGCGGGCTACCAGGATTGCACCAATGTCACCAGCGCCAGCAGCCGTCCCCAGCTCCTCGAGCCCCTGGCTCCGATGGGATCTCTTCCTAGCCGTTTCCTACCGGCCTGCTTTGATGTCAAAGCGTAATATGATTCATGGGAGCTGCTTTCGTGGATTAGCATACAAATCACGACGCTTCCTGCACTTAATCATCCACTGGGTGCATTTCAAAGAGCTAAGGTCTGTGCCAGAAAGATGACGTTTATTTAAAAGACAAACAGAGAGATCCCAGAGAGAAACATAAAGCAAACACCCAAACCCCAAGCCCACGAATACTGTCGTCTTGGGCTTTCTGCTGAGTCTTTCCTAAGCGCAGAAAGCATCAGTTTTAATAACTTAAATGAGGAAAGGCTTTGCTTGAGGTGAAGCTCCTATCCTTGAGGAGAACCCTCCTTCCTTTCTGAAGGAAGCCGTAACCCAACACTTAGCAGCAAACACTTTACCTGCACAATTAAAGCCTGTTAACACGAAAGCCAGCCTTTTCCTGCAGATAGAGATCTTGGGCTAAATGGGCTGGAAGATCAGGAGAGCAGAGCCTCATCTGATTGCGCTGAGAACTCCTTTTTGAGGAGAAGCTCTTCTATTCTTCCCCCATCTGCCAAGGTGGCATCATCTGAGGATATGTAAGCGTCTGCCCACCTGTAACCTCTTTAGATACAGAAACAGTTTTCCTAAAGCTTTACCTGTCTTAGCTCCATCTTTCTCTATAACCAAAGTATTGTCCCACAGCAGTTTTCTGGAGTCCCAAACGGTGATGTACAGGGACTCCTGCTCAGGTTCAACTGCATGTAATTTCAGTTTTCCTTGGTAAAGCTTGACAAAGCTTAATCCTATTTACTGAGAAGGATCATCAGGTGTAATTATTTCCCTATTAAACATTAAGACTTTTAGACGCATCCTCAAACCTCCAGTGAGGAGGCTCAATCCCCTGCGGCCAGTCACTTGGGAACACAAAGCCAAAATATCAAGGTCCACCTTTCCTTCCTCTGCTCCTCACCTTTGTTCTGCTCTATGAGCCTTTTGGGGAGCTGAATTCAGCATGACAACCCAGCAGAAGAAGGAACTCAACCTGGCAAGCTCTCTGCTTGTTTTAGACCCTAGTGGATAGCTTCACCTGAAGCAATGTCCTGAAGGTAGAATCATTACAGAATCATTATGGTTGGAAAAGACCTTCAAGATCATCGAGCCCAGCCGTAAGGTGGATGGATGAGCCCACACTCTTCCCTTTCCTCTCTCCTTTTCCATTGTGTCTTTGAAGAGAAGACGCTTTGGAAACATAAGTCATTTTCCTGGAGTTGTCTTGCCCAGTCCCTCCTGTCAGAAGAGCACATCGCTCGATAACTCCCTTCACAAATCAAATAAATATATCCTTGTAAGAGAAAAAGTGCAGAAACTTCCTGAGAATTGGAACTTCCCATTCCTCTTCTCACAGCAACGCTCCTGCCTCCCAGCAAGACGGCTGGAAAAATATAAACAGTTGGGTAATTTGTGGTGTGGAACCTCTTGTTATTTTCTAATAGCAGGAGGTTACAAGGCAAACAGTAACCTAATCTTGCCTCTCAGTTGTGTATTATTCTTAGGTTTCTTGGTTGAGCAAAAATATTTTCTTTCTCTCCCTACATCTCTGTAAAAACTCACCTCTTCCTCCAAACTGACCAGGCTTTTGGGGGCCCTTTTCCCTGAGTTGCTTTTCCACGCTCCCCTCGGCAGGCTGCAGCCCCAGACGCCGCTGGAGCCGACACTGCTCCGCATGTGCTCTAGAGGTATTTCCATTTTAAGCAATAAGAAGTAATAAATGAAAATCTGTGAACGCAAAAAAGGCCAGCTGGAAGTCAAAGCCTGCAATCCATGAGGGCAATCCACGCTCACCCCGTCCTCTGCTCCTCAGAGGACAGAAATCCCATGTGAGCCCACTTGTGATTTCATCAGGGCTTTTAAATAAAGTGGGATAAGTCCGGGCTATCCTAAAAGCCATAGCAGAAACTTGAGTAGGTTGTAGAAGATATTTCTAAATTTCACAAGTCGTCTTGGATTTTTGTCTTCTCAGAGAATGGCACAAAAGAGCTGGTCAGTGGTCAGGACTGCCTTGTCCATCCAATTTCTGCTCTTCCCAGGGAATGTGGTGGCCCATTCTGCACTAGGACTTCAAGCTCTTCTGTTGGGTCTCCCTGATGTCATCTCATGGTCTTTCATATATCTCCTCCTGGCCACACACAGCCCTTAAATGCAAGCGTTGCCCTTACAGTGAAAATCTACTGGAAAATCCAACCTGCTGTCACATTTCTATGTGTTTAATTCAAGAGTTACCTGTAAAATCCTTCCTGGGATTCAGTATTGATCTGCAGGTGATTGGAGAGAGGTCACCAAAAGCTCCGCACCTCCAGCTTCCCATCGTTGGCTTCTTTCCCCTAAGAGCTCTCTGTCCCATCTCTGCTGTGTAATACAGTGGGTGGGTAAATAAGTATTAATTACCAAGAAAGAGTTTATTTAACCAGATTTTGGGTCAACACTGGTGTGCAAAGCAAACACAGGACTTGTTCATCTTTGCTCTCCATCCTCTGCCTCGTAGTTATTGCTTTATCCATCAGCCTGGCCTTGCTCACCTGCTTTTGCAGGCAGAGACCTGCACATCCCAACCTTCTCTTGCTTCTTTTCTCTGTAAAGCTCTTATCAGTCAAGTCAGCAAGTCTGAAAGGCTGTTGCTGCAGATTAATTAAAATAATTAAATTAAAATTAACATGGGCTGTGGGCCGTGCAGGTAGCTGTGGAGCAGGCACGCCGCGGCTGCTCCAGCCTGGCAATACTTGTCCGACTGGACAGAGAGCTGTAACTCTACAAACTGCAATAATTTATGTTTTCAAAATGTTCTCAGATTTTAACGCGGAATAAAAACTAGCTACTCTTAATGAAATATTTCTCCTAAACGGGTCAAAACCTTTTGCAAGAGGCCCAGACCCTGAACATTTTTGGGTGAGCTCTGTGAACGCAGAGCAACCGCTTGGAGAAGGTTGACACAGCCCACGGGGCTACAGCCCAACCCGTGTCTTAGGTCTAGAGCAGCCAAACCAGCCTAAATAGTCCAAGTTAAATAAGCAACTCCAGTGCTAAAGAGCAGTCTGAAAAATCACACACATGGCTGCAAGGGGCAATCACTTGGATGTCGGTGGGAAAACCTTCCCTTAGCCTCTAAATTAAGAAGAAAAAAAAAAGAAATCTATTAATTTCTAAGCAAGTTGGGCTGGTCTGTGGAAAAGTGAGATGCAAGAAGCATTTACATCATGCATAGCCTAAGGTTTAAGACAGGTGATTGGAGTTTTCATTCACTACTTACATCTATGCATAGGGATGAACCGGCATAGGTTAAGGGCACTGTAATATTCAGATTTGGGAGAAGAAATTCAGCTTGCAAAAAGCACTGGGAAACAAGTAGGTTTCTAAATGAGATTTCGTTTCCCAGTAAGAGAACCTGCAAATTTATCGACTCCTTCTCAACACCTGGGGCTGCTTCAACATTTGAAAGCTAATTTCTGCCCTCAGCGGTCACATAAATCTCTGTGGCCATCCACCGAGTACCAGAAAAGATCCTTGTATGAAACCAAAGTCCATTTGTAACAGAGGTAACAGAGGTTTCATCCACTACACATTTGTGCCCAGCAATGCGCTCTCCTTTGCCTCTCCCATTCCTTCTCCCTCTAACTTCACTGCTTGAATTGAACCGCCTCAACTTTAGGCTATAACATATAAATAAAAGACCACATAGATAAAAGAAAGCAGGAGACAGGGACTGGAAAACAAGAATAAATGAGGAAAATGGTCACATTGTTTAGATTACCTCCAAGGTATCTCCCTGAGCGGGGAAGCAATGATGACTTATGGAAAGAAATTTGTTGTAGAAAGGTCTCTGAGATCTACCCCAGCTGGGGTTGCCTTCCGGATCTCTAATTTTAAAGAAAAAAAAGTGGTTTCTGCTTTGTAAGTGACGCAGTTTAACCTTTGGGCCAGTTGTGAGTCAGCACAGTCCAAAGCCCAATCTTGCATGGCAAGACCAGCATTAAGGATTAACCCTTGTGGCTGCAAAGTCCACGGAAAAACCCTGCTTTGGTGCAAGTCCCCGAGAGCAGCCTTTGGTAACAACTAAGTGCAGATAATGGGTTGTTTATTAGCCAATTATTGCTTATTATTTCTGTTTCTCGTGCCTTTCCCCCACTGACATACGATTGTGCTGTTTTAAGCAGGCTAACACTAGTTGAAACCACTTTCTGGTGTAGGGAAAAGGCTGCGTTGGAGGCAGATAATGTCAGGCTTTCTAAGGATACGAGCCCGTGTCGTATCACAAGTCTCCAGAACGATTTAAATTTGCCCAAGAAAACTTACTTAAAAATCACTGGGTTTTTAATACTAAAACGTGTTGAAAACTTGAAGCTTGCAAGCTCAAATGGCAGTGGAATGAGGCCAAAGAAGTTTAAAAATGTTTTTCCAAATGACTGATTTATTTTCTGTTTTCACATTTGCAAGTATTTACCAAGTTCTTTATCTGGGGGGCAGAGGGAGAAGTCCTTTCCAAGATGTAAAAAAAAAATAAAAGGTTTCTTTCTCTGAGTTTCAAGATGTTACTAGAATTTCAAAGCTGGAAAAGCTTTCAGAGAACGTTTCTTCCAAAGGACTTTCCAGGAATGCAGAGTTTACTGCAAATCAACCTCACAAAGAAGCACAGAAATAGTGTGGGAGTAAAGTTATTCCTACCTGAGCAGAGCCAAAACACTGAAGTTGTACGTTGCAATAAATGTATTTTTGATATATTGCAATAAAATATATTTGGTTGGATAGAGAATATATGGGAGCCATTAAATGCAGTCTGGTGGTGTATTTATGCAGATGCACTCTATGTACTCGCTTATGAAACTGCTCTGTTGGCTCATTGACAGTCCAGAGAGTGCCAGATTTTCAATTTTCACTTCAGTAAAACAGAAACCTCCTCAAGGAAAAAACTTTCTCTTCTCAAGCATCTAGTCCTGCTTTCTGGGGGGAAGAAAAAGTTTAAAAGTTTTCTCCAACCCCAAGAGAGTTATTTCTTTACCATCCCTTTCAGAGAGTGAGAAAGAAAGGGCAGAAGGGGACACTGCCTGTCATCTGTGGCTTGAATCACTTTCCAATTTATTTATTTTTCATTGCTGTTTATTTTTCATTGCTGTTTACCAGCTGCATTACTGGCCCAGCTCACTACCTCCCCCAAAAGCAAGTTTATAGCTGCGAAAGCTCATTCTGTGCCAGCCATGGGAAAGACTTAAGACCCTACTCCTGCCGCAGTGTATTTGATATATTCACCCCCGC
The DNA here is from genome assembly GCA_032275445.1 of Crypturellus soui. NCBI lineage: Eukaryota > Metazoa > Chordata > Aves > Tinamiformes > Tinamidae > Crypturellus > Crypturellus soui. The sequence goes on along the minus strand of JAUBNY010000108.1, from coordinate 3,668,720 downwards.
TATTTCTGAGACAATCTAAAGGCTTCTAATCAATTCTCTTGTTGGGTAAAAAAAGAGATAAAATTGGAAATCTCATTTTCTGGTCAGTTCTATCAATAAGCAGCATCAGATACATGGTGCAAGCCCTTTGCGTGGGCAATGCGGGTTTCTCCCTACCTTGCCGCTAGGTCCCTGGAAAGCAGCAGGATGCTCAGATCCGCATGCAGCTGAGTGCAGGAGGGCGGGCAGCCTTAATTGGCAGCCTTAATTGGCCTGGAGAGGCTGCCTGGTGTCTGGGCATAATTAGCACTTAGAGGGAGCTCTCAGGCTCGCAGTCAGCAGGCTCAGCCCAACGCAGGAGCGACACGCCAGCAATTTCCATGGAATCCGTCAGGCACGAAGGGCACCGTTGTTTGTTCTCACTGACATTAAAGGCTCGTTTGGATTTAGGCTAAGAGCCTCTTCCAGCGCTGCCGTCCCCGAGGAGCGCGCGGCGGCGGCGCTGGAGCATCAGTCACATTCCGCACGGGGAGCGGCGTGTTCGCGCAGACACAGCGCAAATTCTTGGAAAGAGTCTGCCCAGGGGCATTTAGGAAAACAAAGGCATCTTATCCCCAGGCTAGAAGAGGTCTGGCCCCCTCCTATGTAATACCAGCAGTAACTTCAGCTTTGCATACAATTATCTTACCTTAGCAAAGCTCCTCAGTCACCTGCTTTCTCCAAGTTATCTTTACATGTGTTTAATCACACGGGAACTGCTTCTTTTTTGGTTGTAACTTACCACAGACTGAAAGAAAGTAGAATACAGTCACTGCTCAGCTGCTACATTACAGTATTCAGCTGCTACCAACTCTCTTTAGCAACTTCTCCCATCCACCAGCACCTGGAAAGAAGTATTCTCTTTAGCTCAAATAATTTGTTCCATTTTTACATTTTCTTTTCGGTAAACTCGAGGCTTTTAGCAACAACGGGAAGGTTTTTTGAACCTTCTAATGGCATAAGCATTTTGAAAAATGTCTTTTGTTATTTTACATTAGTTGCAACTGTCCACACCCACACAGAAACACGGTCCCAAACACGAGCAACACTTGCTGACAAATTGTGAGAAAGTTTTAGGGGTCTAAATAAAATTGCAGATAGAATAAAGCACGTGGGATTTTCAAAACCCACAAGCTCCCGCATAAGCTTTTAAGAAAGCTTGTTCCAATCTTTGCACAGGCTACAAACCATTAATTCTCGAATGTTTCATTAAAAATAAGAAGATCCTTACCCTTCCTGAAAGCCCACTCTGACTACGTTAGTCAGAACTTAATAAACATGGGGGGAAAATGCATTTTAGTTCAGTTACGAAACTTAAATTCACAGAAATGCTATTTCAGAGGATTCCAACACAGGCATGGAAGTTAAACCAAATACCAATAAGAAAAACATTTACAATTTCCTGAAATACAGTTTTTTCCCACCATTTCTCTCTCAAGAAACGTACGTGTGTATTCATATATTTTTGCAGACAAAGCAAAACAGTCATTGGAGCATTTCCATCCCAAAGGAAGTAGATAAACAACTTAACCATTTATTTGACTGCATTGTATTTAGACAGCTCGTACATTTTGTAACCCCACCGGCTTTGTTCTCATCAAAAAGGATCAAGGGACAGCAGAATATAATCCACTCCAAACAGCAGTCCAGAATTTTCAGATACACTTGATATTTTCATCGATGCCCATCTGATACCTGAACTCCAACACAGTTTTATGTTTATACAAGACCTGAAATTTTTTCTTTAACATAGCACGCAGTTTTAGCCACGCTTTGTGGTGCCCCAAAATAGGAGTTTGTGATGTACTACGCAATGTCAATTAGATTATGCCTACTTTTCTCGACGGTGATGAACCCTTTTTTTAAAGAAAAAAAGAAACACAAAAAACAATATAACGCAGACACCCATTCTGACGTCAGCCAATAACGATATTTGGGCAAAGTTAAACATAAAAGTAATCAACTCCGTAGTTAGATTTGTCAATGCAAAAAAGGTGAGGGAGGGAGGGCCTTGTTTTAGCAACAGACGGGAGGAGCCGACTGAACTTTCTTTGCTAGATTTCATTAGAAAACCTATTTTCATCACTTAGCAAATTTGTAACTTCCCACCATGACACCCAGTCCCAAGCAACACAGAGAATAAATCTGTTTCGATACCAACCAGCACATACAGCTTCAGTATCTTCTGTAGTGACCTGCGTGTTACACAGCAGCAAGATTAGGATCTTTCTGGCAAAACGCACTTTGAAAACAAACGTGCACCTATTTTGCGCGGGATCTTCCCAATTCGCATGGCGAGATTTGCTTCTTACGCTAAACAAACAGAATTGTATTTGAAATTTGCTCCACAGTGATACGTTTTTTTGGCGCTGCCTCTGTGAAAAACGATTCGGGCTGGCTTCTAAGCCGGCTTTCGAATCCGAACGAACCCGCAGTTTAAATATTAACCAGCGGAGAACTTGCCTGTCTGGCTTTCCAGTTCTCCGGCCTCCGTAGACACGGGAGAGCCGGCTCTGGAGTCTGTGCCACGAGCCCAGCAGCTGCTAAGCAGGGTACGAAACTTCCCTCGTCTGCCTCGTGAGCTCAAGCAAGAAGGTTGCTGTATCCTAAGCCCCTGGAATACAGATGGGAGAAGATTCATATTCCCAACCTTTAAGTCTTTCTTATGAACGACACCTCCAGATAATCTGCTCAGAATTGAGAAAAATTGAGGGATTGGGCTATTCTGGACCTATTTTAGGTGTGTCCCAAGGCAGTGGTGGCTGCACAGGGGTTTGGGGTTTTATCCCAAACTCTGGAATGCTCCATGAATAGCAGAATCCAGTTTCTTACGCTTTGGCTTAGGCACCAATTCAAATAGGAGTCGAGGGGAATAAATTCCTCGAAAGCCAAAGTGTTGTCTACAAGCTGAAAACTTAGAAAAAACAACAGCAAGTTTAAAAAAAAAAATTCAAATACAATTCATAATTTGTAAGTGGTAAGAAATGCTCATCACCATGTGAATGATTGGTCTGTGCAAAATAAGGCTCATTTAAATCCAGTTTTCCTACACAGGGATTTTTTTTTTCAAATGTTACTGGAGGTAGGGGTTTTGTTGTTTGTGTTTTTAAATTTACAGTAATTAGCAAAAACAAAAAAAAACAAACCCATGACTCAAACCAAACCCTTAAAAAAAAATAGTAAGGCAAATCTGAAGAGGTCACTCAGCTGCAGAAGAGCAGATTCACTGAGTTCACCCTCTTCCATAGATTACATAGGTTCTTCCACAAGTCATCTCATATCTTATTTTTTCCTCCAAAGTGAAAAAACAACAGATTCATAGAACTGGGCTATATAATCACACTGAGCAAGAAAGCCTTGACAATGTAATTACTGAACAAATTAACGGATATTGGACAAACCTATGTAAATCCAATTAAAAAAAATAGAAAAAAAAAAAAAAAAGAGAGAGAGAACAAGAGACAGAGAGAGGAGGAGAAAGAGAATCAGAGAGCAGTCCCTGTAGTCCCTTCCCTGCTGCTTTGATTTTGGAGGGGGAAAAAAATTCCCCAATAATTTAGCGCATATAAATTTAGAGAAGATGAGAGCAGCTAAAAAAAAAAAAAAAATGGATACAATACACCTTGAAATTTATTTTCCAAGACCAAAAACCAAGGATTGAAGCATTGCAGAACACTGAAGCAAAGCGATCCGAAAAAGAATTGTTCTGACTGTTTTTAAAAAGCTGTTTTTCCAGAGCTTCTAGCAATAATTTTGATTAAATAAAGTGATACCAATTTACATTAATTTTCTATATCTTCTTTTAAAAGAAGTCCCTCACTCTTTTGAAAGAAAAAAGTGCATCCAAAACCAGCAAAGATTTACTGGCGACATCAGGTTCTCTTGTAGCAGCTACTCAAGGTTTTCAAAATAGCTTACACTTCTTGCTGTAAGAAAAGAAGGGCCTTCGAAACCCTTGTCTGGGAGAAGTATCCAAATTATAAAAATCTGAAATAATTTATTATCAAATCCGGAATTTAAATAAAAGCAGAAATTTTCTTGCAAAGACAATTGAAGAAAGTAAAAGAATAAAAGCATGCACTCCAAACTTAGAGGTGAAGACAAATATACTTATCTATACAGGCACTGGCAGACGCAATTTAATTGTTACTGTTACTCATTGTAACACACACCCCACCCTACAATACATTTTTTCATTCACTAATCACTGAGGTACCAATATTTAAGAATGGAAAATTCAATATTGAAAAATAAAACCTAAAATTGAAGCCTTTTTTTCCCAGAAAACTATGGCAATTTTTGTATGAAATGTTAGTATACTTATAGAATTTTACAATCTACATTGGCTTTTTTCTGGAACCAAAAGTCGTGTTCCACATACAGGTTCTTTGATAAAATGTTCACTGTGTATGTAATACAGTCAGTAGACTTGCAAATGAATGAACATATCTTGGCTATCAACTGGCACATCTTGCTGGTACCAAAAGAACTCGAAGTTTGAAACAATCTGCTTTAATTCGGAACAAATGCGCCATGCCAAAGTGCAACAAATATGTGCGACACTCAATGAGACACTGACAGATAAGAGCTGCATGGAAATTACTAAGTCCATCTGCAAGGCAATTTTGGACAAATTGCATTGCATGCAAAGGACAACTCTGCGCTGTTGGGAAGTCAGTTGCTTGACGTGATGGTTTCTTTTAACGCAGCCATAGTTTAAGACGCAGTGCATCAACTCCATTTAAATAGTATCTGAACAGCCTCTTGTCTCGCACAAAACCAAGGTTTTCATAAAGTTTCAAAGCAGACTTATTTGTGATTTCTGTTTCCAAAACAACCTTGAAGAAAAAAATAAAGAGATAAAACATATCGTATTAGAAAGCAGCTGGGTATTTCAGTTTACATGAGCACAGAACAAACTCCAAAGTTTTTATGTAAAATTACACTTACTAGCAATGAATGGAATTAAACTACCTTGTTCTGGCTTGTTCATGCAACCTCCCTCCACCCCCACATTTAAAAATACTCCTTAGCAGTTATTCAACAACAGTACTTGCAAGCAAGTTTCACCTGTATAGAGATCAAGAACTGAGCAGAAAATTGTTCTTGCTTAGTCACTGGGTAACTTTTACTCCATAATTTGATAGATTTAGACCTAGACACAAGCTGCAGCATTTAGCTGACAAAAGAAATGTTTGTAGTATCTGTGCTTCTGATGAAAAAGGAAAGGGCATATGATTAAAGTAATGCACAGGTTTAAGAAGATGAATAAGTATTTGCAACCACTGTTCCCAGCTAGTCTTGCATAAGCTAGGAAGAAACAGCAGTTTGCAGCTTTTTCCCACTTTTTTTTCGAAATGACAAGGGCATTTAACAAGGAATACGAAAGCACCAAAATACACCTCTGAGCAGTTTTTTCTTCAAGCCCGGCATACCTGCTCAGCCACCCATTCCTTCCAAATGATAAAAAACTCTTTTGTCTAGTCTCGTCCAACTCATATTTAAGGATGATTTAAGGATTTAAATCCTTAAAAAGTGATTTAAGGATTTTGCTGTTAGACAAATCAGGGTTACTCAAGAACAGAGGATGAACTAATACGCTGACAAGACTACATATAAATCCATGACCATGTACATTTATATATTAAACTGTGTAGAAAGACCATGCGATGAAAACACAAGCATGTATTTTCTTCAACCATGAGTGGATATTTCTAAACTATTATTTCATATACATGGTGTGTAGTTAGAGCCATCTACATCAAAATCCAAAAAGAGGGAAAAAAAAAAAAAGGACAAAAAAAAAAAGCCTACCTCAGCAAAATTGAGGGAGAAAAGATCTGGAATAAAACATTAGGCTCTATTTGCGTGCATCAGTTTAGGGCACTCTGCGTTATGGAGCGCGTGGCCCCGCAGCCTCCAGGCACAGATTTCCATTTCCCCGGCCTGTTTTGCCAGCTCTACTAGGCTGGTTGCAGAGCCACTTCAAAAAGCAGCCTGGGTAGAAAATTACTGATTTTTCTTTCCATCTGCTTTATTTTCTGCAGTCTAAGGAGTGGTTAAGCATAAGAGGCAGAAGCAGCCAGCAGTTAGACTGGTTACCTTCAAGATTTAACTGTCTACTCCCTGTATACATTTGAGCACTACTCAAGGTTCAAGCCTCTCTGACCACATTCCACTGGCGAATTCAGCCTGAGAATTCAGCACACAAATGTACAAAGAACAGTAAATTCAGGGCTAACAACCCAACGGCCAGCATGCACTAGGGAAAAATAAAACTTGAAGTAATTTGTTTTTCTAAAAGGAACGAGAGGTCACATATTAAAATATTAATAGCCAGAGTTCTTAAGTTACAGCAGGTCAGGCTGCGGTACCTGTACTCTTGGGACAGCCTAACTCAATTCTTAGTCTTATGGGAAGAATTAGAGATTGAATTTCTTTTCTTAAGCATATGCTGGCCCTCACTGGAATACTATTATCAAGTCCTGTGACCTGAACAAACACTCACAAGAATTTTAACCTATTAAAATTAATTAGTATCAATTTGTGACCAATTATATTTTTCCTGAAACGTTTGCTGTCTCCTATGTAATTATGCAAGCTGTACAACTTTTAAATTCAAATTAAAACAAAGCATTATGCCAGCCAGGAAAGGTGACCCATCTAAGAACTAGAGTGCAAGAGACTTATCTGAACCCCAGCTACAATCAGCATTGGCTCTCATAAATGTTTAGCACTGCTGTGGAGGGATACAACGTGTCTGCATCCAACAGCAAGTCCTGCAGTGCTAAGAGGTGTCCATCAACACCGCATTTAAGGGAGTGGTTAAAGGCTGAAATTCAGGTTTGCTGGAATCCCAGTGCTTGAGTCAATGCTCACCTTGAAAGATGATGAAATGGATGTGCTCTGGTGTTCTCAGAAAAAGACCTAAAGACCTAGCGCAGTGATAAATAATTGCCTGACCTAAATATACTGCAGATGTGATCTCATAAAGGGTTAAACCCAGCACCCTACCTGAAAGAACTGAGGGATCCTATATAAAATAACTTCAGGAATGAAAGAAGCTGATTTTTGGTGGCTGGGAAAAGCAATCTTTGCTATGCTCTTTGGTTTTTGACACTCATCACTAGAAGGGAAAAGGCCTCAGACCCTATTACTCCAGTTGTTTCTTTATCAATAGAAAAATGCAAGCACACAGTAAAAGATTAAGTGATAAGGACATGGCAACTCCTGGTGTACACAAAAATCAGAACTTAAACTGCTATCCTAACATCAAGGTACCTCAGGACCTTCAGTAACTACCCAGTCTACAAGAAAGTTATAATTCTGATAGTTGATTGATAACAGACAATCAATCAATTGATGAAAAATTTCATTAAATAGAGTTAAGCAATGAGGATTCAAGCAGCGACTTGTAATTGAAGCATATTTCTATATTAATAAGGAACTCAGTATTATTTTATCTAGGTTTCAAATGCTTGATTCTGTGAAGGATTCCCCTCTTCCTGCGTGAGATATCCAGTCAAGACCCAAACTTTCAATCATTTCATTTATTTCTGGTCTACGGTCTCTAATGGTAAACTTTGCTGTAGGTCAGCAAAAATCTGATTTAACAGTATTTTCTGCAGAACTTCTAACATTCTGAAAGATGCATTTCCTCTTGCATCGAAAATTCCGCAATGTTTACCTCAAGTAGCTTTAATTTCAGTTGTTTTTTAGAAGCAAGGAATCTTTTTCTATGGTAATAACAAAATGCAATATTTCCTGCTACTATGTTCTCATACATACCTAGAATTTACTCATAAATTGAAAGGAAAAAAAAAAAAAAAAGGACAAAAAGCCTTGCTTCTTCAGTTCAAACTTTGAAGCAACTCAAGTTTAGAAACCAAGTCACGGAATAGAGCCAAATTAAACAAACAAATGAAGAAAATATTCTTTCCGCACTCACAGAACAGGCTGTTATTCTTTCAAATACATTTGGCATATCACAGAACAGGTTGTTATTCTTACAAATATGTTTGGGAGATCAACAGAATCAAGTTGTGAATGTTTGTCCAGTGCCTTTAATCAACTTAACAGACTGATAGAAGTTCTCATTAAGAAGCTGCAATTCCTTTTCAAATTCTGCATTTGCCTTAGAAAACTCTACCATTTACACTTAGCCTCCTCTTGATCAGTTAGCACATACATGGTATTGCAGTGATGAGGTGCTGAAAAATTGCACTGCAGATTGCTTACACAGTTATGCTATAGAGAGGGAACCTATAAATGATCCTAAGCAATCTTATTCATCCTACGTGAACAACGAACAATCCTTCTTTGATTAAGGGATATAACGAGTGAAGTTTTAAAAACTGGCCTAAAAAAGACCAAGCAAAACTAGTCAGGTATCCAACTTACTGAATTTATCACTCACTTTGCTTACTACACTAGGAGGAAAATTTCTTCAAAACTTTGGAAATGGGAGAGAAAAGTATTCACTCTCACTTGTTTGTTTAAATACCAAATGTGAACAATGCACTAGCCAGTTCACACTTAATGTACAATCAGGAAAACTGTTAAAGCACTGCGACTCAGTGAAAGCAAAACCCCTTATAAGCCTGGAAACCATCACTTCACTATCCCAAATGTGAGTATTCATTAACACCCAGTGCCTGAAAAATGCCCCACGATTAAAATCCAAGTTCTGTAACATCATATCCAGAAACTTCAGCTGAAAGCAACCTCTTGAGTACTTGCTTCAGGCTTGAAGGTTACTCCTAGTTCAACCAGCACCCTGAATGACAGCTTGTCCCCCTCTTTTCTGTTCTAACATAGCCCTGACCACTACCTCCAAGCCCATCTCCTTTCCCCCGCACTGATTCTTGCCTGGCTTTTTCATCTGTGGTGTTGCACAAGTACTTTAATTTTCAGAACTCAATTTTCACACCCAAAAAGATCTAATCTATACTAACTTGAAAAATGTTACATTTAATAAACAGTTATCAGATTGTATGTCACAAATTTACTTTGTCTTTCCATGCTAAGATCAAAGAGTTTCCAAGCAGCTTTCAAGTGTTTTAACTATATCTACAGGTATCTATTCCTGTTTTTAAAAACATATTCTGAGCAAGCTTCAGAAAATTGGGTTCTTCAATCCAATCCATTTTATTTCAAGCATCCTACCAGCACCTTGTATCATCCTACTACTAATCTTATTAGAGGTAGAAAAAAACCCTCACAATCTTACAAGCATCGGAGAGAATTAAACTACCTACAGACCTCACATAAACAAGTTACTATGATGCACTGCTTCACAGTTGGTCAGGTAAGCATCAAACAGACTGCTAGAAACCACTTCCCAACAACTGCTGTAAAAAAATTGGTGAGGTTTGTCAGCTCTGTCTGGAAGAACCTTAAATAATGGGTGGCTTTTTCAGGCGGAAAATGGGTGGATTTTTCAGGTGTTTATCAGGACCAAAGGTTTTCCTGCAGTGCTAGGAGACTGTTCTGCAGAACCAGGATGTTTGAGTAGCCAACATCATTATGGGTATATCATGTACACCTGGGAAAAGCCTAAACTTTGTGCCTGAAGATATTTGCTGTTTGGCTGCAGGTAACTATATTTATGTTAAATCATTTTTCCTTTTTTCCCCGTTTCTCAAATCCGTATGGACATGTCTGATGACCAGTGCAAAAAGTGCTATAAGTTGCCTGGACATATGAGGCCCCATTTCAGTGCCAGCACAAACTAAGCACAGGCAGAAGTCCCCAGGAAGCAGGACATCATCCCACACGCAGTTAGCAGTTCCCAAGCTGGAACTTGCCTGCACCCGTGCAGCACTTGCTTCAAGAGGCTTGGATTGTGGTGCACTTGATTAAACAGGGACAGCACTAGCCTTCGAGAAATGCCTTGTAAGTTTATATAAAGCATTTGTACAGCACCACGGATGAAAACCTATGACAGAGACTTAAGGAAATCTCAGCAGGTTTCAGTCCCTAATGCATTGGTTTCACTTTTAGGTGACAAAAAGCTATAAGAGGAGCTCTTGGGCTAATGTTTAGGCAGTGGGAAGAAAAAAGAACATGGGAGATCATTATGTGTACACCAGTTAGATGGTTCAATTTAGAAATTAGATTGTACGAGAAGCAGCTCACATATATGCTTATACATAATGAGCTACTCCATCTCTGGTGGCTGGGGTAGACAGCAACTTCCCTAATGACATTAGGCAATTCACCTCCCTGCATCTCAGTTCTCTTGCAATTTAAGATAAGGGTGCTCTGCACTGTCACTATTGTCATACTACCCCTCAGTTCTTCAAAATAATCTTGGATATTTAACAATGGGAAGTGAATTCAAGAGCATAAGAGAGAGCAATGGGAAAGAAATTCCTTTCTCCAATCGTTCCAGGCAGTCAGTAGTAAAGGGGTTAGGGCAAAGCGTATTGCTTAGGGGTGATACAAGCATAAGGACAACACAAGAGAAAACAAAGAACTTGGAGAACAAATTCAAAAATATCAAATTGCACTACACTGCCTAAGTACAACACACGTTATAGAAAATATGACACCAGTAAATGGAGGTAGGAAGGGATCTGCAGAGAAGAACAAATACCTAAACTACTTCCTGAAGCCAGAATGTATGCGGGGATTCTGCAAAAGAGTAACTCAACTAGTGGAAAAATAAACAGAGTAGAGTATGTGCCAGAAGTCTTGCGACAAAGTTTGGAGTTTTGCGCCATACTTAGTGTGGTAAGTGAGGGAGCAATTGAAGCAGGAAAACAAAGAGATCAAAGGATCCCCAAGTATGACGTACTGAAATGACAATTCATTTATCAGGAAGAGGTTAAACGACTCTATTGTATCAAGCAGATGAAAGAGTTAAAGATAATAGATAACTGGATGAAGGAGAATGGATCTAGGGAGAGTTTTCACAAGTTAGATGGGGCACATTAAGATAGCTTGTTGCAGAGGCTTCAAAGCAGTTAAAGGAAAGACTAGAAACTTACAGGCCAGAGAAAGTTTGACAGTGATTCAGTTATTTTGCTTGAAAGTTTTTACTGACTTGCTAAACTCTTACACAGTTCTCTTAGTGCTACCTAATATGCTTAGGCAGTAACTGATGACTTGCTGTGATGACATAATCTGATGGCTTGCTGTGATAAAATTATGTTCTGCAGTATTACAGCACTCTTCTAGTATCTTCCCATATTCTGAAAGTACGGAAGCATTACAGCCAACGTGCATGTTGTACTGGTGCAACCCCATCTTCAAATTCCATCTTTGGAGAAAAACGGGCCTCCTATGAAGGGTGATGCAGGTTGACAAAGCAAGACTGAAGCACTGAACTTGAGCACTTGCAACAAATCTTAAAAAATTCTTCCGTTTGCACCTTTGTTTTGACATTATGTTTTCTTTATAATAGATCAGGAAGTTGCTAATCAATGTGATACCCACCAAAATAAACAAACAAACACAAAACCGATGAATGAAAACATAGAACCCAAAAAAAAAAATCTGCAAAACAAATCTAAATGCTACGCACAGGAGAACACAAACCATTTACATTATATCCCAAAGTTTTTGATTATAAAAAAATCTTACCTCATCACAATCTCCTTCAACCATAGCATAAATAGCTTTCTTAACCAAGTTTGTACCTGAAATTTAGATTTGAATATGTGTCAACAAGGTTGCAATGCAAAAGATGTTTGTTCATAGAAAACTAATACACGAGCTACCTATATGATAACACCTGGGGGAGGAGAGAAAGATTAAAAGAATTTGCAGTCAAGTTGCAGTCTCACATTTGAGCATTAAAATAACCAGCAAAAATATCCAGAGACTCTAGCCTGAATGCAAGATTCTTCTAACATAAGAATATTAAAAACAGGCTTCTATGTTTAACGTACTGTTATATATAGCCTTCCAAGATGTGATTCATTCCTTTTCGCTGCATTTAAAGTCAAAATCTGTTGGCATGTACTTGAAGGACATTCATCTTCCAAGGGAATTTCCTCTTACTAAAACAAATGCTTCTATTAGTAACAGAGCTTATGAAACCACTTTTCTTGTGGCTCCCTCCCATTTGATTTTGCTAGTGTTTAATAGTATGGTTGAAGCCCATCCCTTCCCCTCAGTCTTGCATTAATTTAATTCTTTAGCATTATTTTTCATCCATTTCACAACAGATCTACAAACGTAATATCCCTACCTGTCTGTAGAATTGGGGTGAAATTGAAAGTTGATTTCAAAGTTATTAGTGGAAAAAACTGCTGTTCAGTGAAATTGCATAAATCTCACTTCCATTAGAAGGCTAAGGAAAAGGAAAAAAAACCCCAAGGAATCTAGAGATTGTTTTAAAGAATTCTCAAAATTTTAAATCAATTAAGATTTTATTTGAACATATGACAAAATCACAATGTATATAAAACAAACCTTCAGATTAACATCATACTTTAAAGAGCGAAGTAGTGAGAGCAGGGGAAAAAAGTCAACATTTATAATATTAAAGTAAGCAAAATCTTAAATATAGATTATATTTATATAATTCTAAAATGATGAATTGACTAAGGAGAGGGGAAAACCTTGCAGAGGTCTGCACAAGAACAGCATTTGTTCTTATTTACTCATGAACCCAAGTGCCTGCTTTTAAATTATGGCAGGCTCCTTTATGACTCAGCTAAAGGGAAAAGAGAGGGCCATTTCTCTTTACGTTCTTCCCTCTGCTCCACTAGTGAAATCTCAAATGGCTTCTGAATTCTACTAGAGAAAAAATATTCTCACATGCTTGACTAGTCAGGCTGTTATTTAGTGCTACTAGTGTTTTTTTTTTCGCAGGAGAACACACACTGGTAGCATTCTGTAGCATAGTCCCTTAAGTAGCCCCTTACATTTCCATTGCAAGTCATTTTGGTTTTAGTCATGGAGCTTTTCAGCATTAGGGTGGTAAAGCACATTTCTGGCCTTTTAAAGTGACATTTACATTTTAAGTTAAAAAAAATATATATATAAGTATATATACACACACACATATATATTTATAAGAAAAAATATTTATGCTAGAAAATGAAGGAAATATCACAATACCAAATCAAAGAATTAAAGTTCTGTAGGAATGGACCTTTAATGAAGCCAAAGATAACTGGGATTGGAAGGAAAAAAGTCTTCATCAGGCAAAAGTGATTAACAAGAGAGGGCAAGTCACCTGTGAGGAATGGCTTGTTTTGGGTAAGAGATCTCAGTTCTGGTCATTCAAGAACACACAACTATTTCTTGCAAGTTTTAATAAAAGCAATGAGCTCTACATATCTTCCTCATGCACTATATATGTGTAACTGACAGGGAAAATTCAAAGGATAATTCAACTGAAAATAAATGTCCCGAGCACCTCATGGAAATCAAATGATGGAGGTACATATAAAAATACAAAATAAGTCCTATAACTATTTGGTATGGATAATTTGCAGATATAAGTGACTACTAATTGCCTATCTTTACATCTTTATCATATCCAAGATTATAAAACTGATGGGGCACAGATATTGCAGGTTAAATAAAATAAAATGAAAATAAAAAAGCCAAAACCCCACCAGGCTGGGGAGCATGCATCAGAGATGAAAGGATGACAGGGAGTGACAACAGACAAACCATCACATTTAGTCGTCCCTTTTTGCTTAAATCTTTGTGACAGTTACCCCAGCAAACTATAGAATACCTAAGTTAAAAAAAAAAAAAAAAAAGCACTATTCTTACCAATTCCTTTTCTTCTGTATTTGGAATCCACTGCTAACATGGCTATATAACCTCTGCGGAACATCTTTTTGTGCATATCCAGCTTGCAGACGATGGCACCTACACACTCCTCACCTACCATGGCCTTAAAGACAAACACATGCATGCATTCTCAGTTTTTGGTTTACAACGCCATGCTGAAAAAAACAGACCAATGCATTTTAAACGAAACATCCACACAAACCTGACTGCACAAAGCTATTAAAAAAGGCTTCATAAGTTAGAAATATCTCCAAAAGACAAATAAAAAAGTTCTTACTTCTGTATTGTTTTCAAATAAAGTTACAATCTGTTGACAAATAGTAGGTTGTCCTTTACACAATCACAGTATTACTCCTTGAAATTTAAAGGCAAGAACATGTGCTTGGGAATGGGGGAGGAGGAGGACAGGTTAAGGCATAAATCATATTCTTTCACACAGGCTGCCAAAAAGTCCATTTCTGTTTTATAATGATCTCAGTTTTCACGTCTGCAGCAGATAACATGCTTAATTTGGCCTGGTATTATTGTCAAGCCCATAACAGGTCAAAGTAAAATGCCTTTAGTCTTTGGAAACTGTCACTCTCAGCCAGGCACATATCCCAGGCATAAACAAACAACAAAAAAGCAAGTAGCTTCACACATTTCAGCTGTTCAGAGATTTCAGCTAACAGTCATATAATTTATAGTTATTCCAATGCAATTAAAACAAGCAGAACAATACAAAAACCCATCCCAGTCACTTATCAAATTATTTGCATAATGTCTGTGTTCACCCAAAATTCTACCACAAAATACACTGGAGAAAGAGGGGAAGAATAATCAAATAAGTGAAGGATTAGACAACAAGAAAGATTAATGACATTATAACTTGCAGCAGTAAAAGTGAATAAGGCTGCAAAACAGGTTTAGTGTCCAAGGGGAGTATGAACCATTCAGGGAAAGACTAAAATTAAGAAAAGCAGTTCACAGTTGTGTGCATGGGGGTATAAACAGATCCACACAACTCCGAACGAGACCTGTATTCGCAGGGGGAACCAGCTCACATACAGCTCCTAAACTGGAACTGGAGCATATGACTGGCACAAGCATGTGCTGGCACAAGCTCTTCTGGATAATCCAAATTCACAGCCGCAAGATATCAGAGCAAGAAGGACTTGCCAAAGCCAACGTTAGCAGACCTCACTGAGGCCCACCTCTGCACCATTCCCAGGGCTTGCTTCCCCCAAATCTACAGTCCATACAACAGTTTGTAAACGACTGTGTGCAGTTTGTAGGATAAGATGGTCCACAGTTACTCTGTGGGCAGAAGATTCATTTATACATTTATGTTGCAGGCACAGACTGAGATTTTTTTTTTTTTTGTCTCAAGATGAATAATCAAATAACACCTCCTCCCAAATGGTGGTTATTAACTGGGTTAGTTATCAGCCAGGAGCCCCAGCCGAAAGTGAAATGAAGCAGCCCAAAAGGAATGAGCTCTAGTTTCAAAACTCTATGATATAGCGTGAGCCCAAAATAATTTCTAAGCTCATCACGTATAATTGCTAAGTCATTATTTGTTGGGATAATAAACCTTTCTCATAGTACCCAAGAACTCTGAACAATCTAAACATGTGGTTTCCAAAAAAGCAAAAGCAAAGCATGATCTAAGTGGACTAAAATACACAGCCTCTAAGTAGTTTT
Organism: Crypturellus soui; assembly: GCA_032275445.1. Classification (NCBI taxonomy): domain Eukaryota; kingdom Metazoa; phylum Chordata; class Aves; order Tinamiformes; family Tinamidae; genus Crypturellus; species Crypturellus soui. The sequence goes on along the minus strand of JAUBNY010000108.1, from coordinate 3,653,261 downwards.
TTTGTTTGTCCTAAAACACACGGGTTTTCTTTCAAAGGAAAAAGACAACTGTAGTTTTACTAAAACTGCATATGCAAAGTGTCAGCTCACGGCAAATTTTGTATCTCAGCACAGACACGAGAAAAACAGGGAGTTAAATAAAGAGTATCATCAGACAGACTGTTCATAACACTGCTATAATTATGCAGAGTACCTAGATGTAATCTTACACCTCGCTTAAAAAAGGAGCACACCACAAACTAACATGTTATAGTTATGCTTTGCCCTGAAGTGAACACGTGCAAATTGTTGATCATAACAGTCATGTAGAGAAGACTTAGATATATTTTTATACACTTTTAGTGTGGGGACATACCCATCATTAAAACTCTGTCAACCCAGATCTGTACGAGAACAATTTTCACGAATCACGTATTTAAACACTAAAGGAGCAACCAAGTATTTTTGTTTCAGTGATTAAAGTAGTAAATACTCAAGGTTTTTGTCACTGTTGCAGATAGTTGCATAAAGTATCACTTCGTTACCAGTTCCCCGAACATTTGGGAAACTATTTTTCTGTCTCAGGCAGGTAGATCTGCCTGTTAATCTATGGATGTTCCACTTACACAGGGAATGCAGCACCTGTCCCTTAACTTGAGCTCTTCTTTTCCCTTGCTTTTCCCCTTTCTCTCCAACTTCATCTAAAGCTGAAAATGAACCTAAAATGCAATGTAAAACTGAATAATTTCATTCCTTGGGGAAGGTTGAACAGCCTCAATAAAAAGACAGTGGAGTTGGAAATGAGAGGAGGCAAAAGAAAAAGTAGTTTCCACACAGCATCATTTGTGGGGGAGATGATTATGGGCCAAATTCTCTCTTCAAGTACATGACAGTACTTTTTTTAAAGTTTCCACAGATAGACTTTGGCTCAAGTAACTGAGCATTACATATCATAAGCATGAGAGAGTATTGCGAGATTTACTTTAAGCCTGAGCCTTTTGCAGAATTAATATACTTGAGTTAAAATTCAGTATTTACACTACTCTGTTCTTATGCATAAGTTTAAATGTTTAAAATAGACTACAGTATCTTCATATTGCAACCGTGGATTACTAAGGAGTCAGCATAAAAACTTCTATGTACCAGAAAGAACATTAGCCTTCAAAAAAACTAAAACAATTGGCATTCATTTTATTAGCAAAAGATGGCATTAAAATTGGCAGCCACAGGCTTGCCATGCATTTCACACTCCTGTCACATTTGTTCTCATTTAAAGAAGATTAAAACAACCAACTAGCCCCCACAGGAGGAATATTTTGCGAATCAAATGCAGCAGGATCTGCAGTCCTGCAACACAGTTCCACTTACACGAGCACCAAAATCCACCCTGAAGCATCACAGAAACGCTTGTGGACCTGAAGGAATCCTTTGGTTTATTGATCACGTTACCAAATGCTATTAGAGGAGACATTTAAGCTACAGCCATTAAGCTGAAGTCTGATGGTTAAGTCAGATCTGAGCAACAGCAGGGAAATCACTAACTCACTGCCCCTGCTTCCAGTCCACGGAACTGGACACTGTTTAACAACTGCTAATGCAGTTATTCTGACAATGCCCTTGCACAGGAAGGAATTATTATTCAGGTGCTAAAATGAGTAGTTTTCACAAACAGTGAGAAGTAGCACAGCAATCTCCCCTCTGAAACTGTGATTATCCTGAAGAGGAAGCTGGAATACACTGAGGAATTGCAGCAGGTTGCAAACTGGGAATGGAAGTTACAGAATTTATCCCTAGCTCTGCTATAGATATGGCAATATCCTAGCAGTTTCCTGACTTCTCTGTCTCTTCTTGTATGCACCGAGTTCTTTGCAACAGAAAAACAGAGGGGTCTTTAAGGTTTAATTTCTACATGAAGGATACTGTCTTGAATAAAATCCAATTAAAAAAGAAAAAAAAAAAAGAAGAGAAAGAGGCAAGTACTGGTAGAAAACAAGATCTTAACTGCAGTCATTTAGAAATTACAATGCATCTAAGACCACTTACATGAAATTAATGGGTTATTTTTAAACTTGTCAAAGTTTAAATTATAATAGCTACTATTGCTGGTGGCAAAGTTAAGAACCCAATAAAAGCACAGATTTTCCAGATTTTTCTTAAAAGAGAGCTGAGCTGTGCAGTATGGTGAATTATTAGAGAGGCTGCAATACACATCCAGAACTTGGCTTTTATTACATCCTGTCCTACCCAGACTTCAGAACAGAGCGAGGTCTCCCAAGCTCACCTCTTCCAGGCTAATGTATTGCAAAAATAATTTTCCAAATATTTAATATAAAATCCCAAAAGTTCTAGAAGGAAGTGGCTTTATAACTTTAACAGTGTAAGGAGTAGAAGGTGCAAAAATACTTTGAAGGAATCTACAGCTCTGAATACATGTTTACAATCAATATGTGGACAAAGCTATTGTGCTGTTTAAATGTTTCACATGAAACATAGCTTTGCTCTGTCATTTTTTGAGTGAGAAGTGGTTGTAATGCCTCATTCGAAGACAAACTGGATTGTCCGAGTTCTGGGGAACAAATAAAAAGCAAGAGTCTACACAGCATCTACACCTAGCACATAGTCTTCTTCCAAAGACAGACGAAATCCAAGTTAAAGCAGACAGTTGGAGTTTATGAAGCAACAGCTTATTACCTTGCAGCAGTTCAGTTAACAAAGCTGCAATAACAGAACTAATCATCAAATACTGTCAACTTACTAGTTAAAAATCAGTAAGACATTTTTACAAATGAATTTGATGTTAGAACAAACATCTTTTTTAAGATTCTTAATATCTGTAGCGCCTTATAATGAATACGAATTCCACTTTCTTCCCACAGGAAGCAGCCTGACAGAGGAAACCTAAGCTACTCGCTGGGGTTGGTCCTATGCCACCTTCTCAGCTCTGCATTAGCACCTCTTCGTTTGCAGCAGCATTGACTCTGATCCCACTCTGCTATAGTTACTCCCACTCAGGGAGCTACACCAACAGAAAGCTGACCCTAAAACATCCACACACATGCATCTGTATGTATATTTGTGTACGTATGTACAGGCACGTGTAGGTGTGTCCATGACCATTACTTTACTTTGTTGGGGGCTGGACAGCTAGCTCAGTTCCCAAATCATGAAGAGTTTACACAAGGGAGGAAGAGGAAACTGCCTGGAAAGCAAGAGCAAGAACCCCTTTCGGTTACACAAAATTGCATTAGAGTGACCCTAGACTTTGGGAAGGCCAAACTCATAAGTTTCAAATCTGCTAGATCATTGTCCACAGGAATAGTGTCAATACTGCCCACAGAAAGAGTTCTGCATTGTCAGGTATCCAAAGGAAAACTGATGTTTGAGACCTGAAACTGGGGTTTGAGATGGTTTGCTGAATACATCAGCATGGGACAACTGCTGACCATTTAAGGAAAACATACATCCTGTCTCCAAATTTAGATGAAGTTAGTGCTCTGTCCTCACTCTGGTGGGAATGTGAAATGGGAACATGCCCATGACTATGTTATGAAGACAGCATGGAAAGACATCAGTTAAAACTCACCACTTTTGTGTCCTAATAGAATGAATAGGGCCCCTACAGATATTTTTTTCCAAATACAGTGAAATTGTAGTCTCACCTCCTTCCTGAAATCAATGACAATCAATGACGAAAGCTCAAACCAGAAGAGTGTGAGGCCATGAGGCATTAAAGGCAAATGATTTATGGAATCAGGCACTATGTTTCTTCTCACTGTCATGACACTGTTCTTGCTAATTGGAATATACACTTCATGAGTGAAGGTAAATATTTTAAGATACTTAGTAGAGAGAAGCAGTCCAGAAAGCCATTAACTGCAGGAACAAATGAATTGTCATAGAAGAGAAAGTCTTCAAGAGAACTTCTAAAAGTAAACCTCAAAAATGCTAAAAATCAGTCACAAAACCCATCAATTTTGACTCAACATAGTGCAAAAGTTTCAGATTATTACATATATAAAACAATTTGACAAGTCCTTTAGACATTTGTCCTTCTCTACAGCTTCATGTGCTTCATATTGTTCTGTACTTAATAAAAATGGTAAATCTGAGTAGCCTTGCATAGTTGAAGCAAAGTTTTGTTGATTCAAGGTTATTAAATAAAAATGAATCCATCACTAGGAAATAAGCTTAAAAGATGTTTTCCTTTGGTGAAAACATGCTCTGTGAATGCACTTGTTTTTAAAACAGATTAGAAATCAAATATTTAATGCTCTGTGAAACAATTTGCCATTGCCCTTTTCATAACAAAATTCTCAAGTTACTTTGACAATTTTTTTTTTATACAGTGCTATGATGTAGCAGCCAGCACTTCCTTGGCATTACCAACAATACACTTGATGCTGAAACTAGGGACATTTGTAGCTCACAAGCATTTACTCAGTATGAAATTAATAACACATAGCTAGGGTAGGCTTAATTCCTGAAAAAAAAATAATTTTGCTCTGATCAGCCTGCTTATAATTAATAGCATAAAAGCAAATGAAGTCACATGTTTTTTCACAAAATTTTATAATTTTGCTCTGTTTCTGAAGGTAATGTTTTGTTCAACTTCTTATAATCTTACTGTATTCCCTCTTCAGGGCTTTGGGAGGCACAGTTCTGAAAATCCTCCTATAAATCACATAAATCCTGCTATAAATTATATCAGACTCTAAAACGAGAACAGTCAGGAAGTTTAAGGCCAGATGGATTCCATTAGCCTGACCTCTTGTACTCATATGCCAGTAAAATTTTGCAGAGATACTCCTGAATCGAAGTGTAGGTATCTTGAATCTATCTAATATATATATATCCTTGAGAAGAGCATCCAGCCTTGATTAAAGCATTAAGAAACAAAAATGTATCATTTATGTTAACAAAAAAAAAAAAAGTACTATATTCTCCCATAAATCTTTGGTTCTGAAGAAAATCAAGCACAACTAAGGTCCTACTATGCACCTACACCCCTCAGGCCAAATCACACTCAGTTTCACATACTTGTGGATGGATGAGCATCCTAACAGCAGGCTTCTCAACTGAGATGCAAGTTCTAAAACTGCCCAGGAGTTGCTCTTCCATAAGAAGTACTAAGCATTGATACAGTTTTTAGGCAGTCTTTCTATTTTTTTTAAAATATCACAGTGTGAAGAAAGAGAAACTAAATACATCGTTAGTACTGCAAGAAAGTTTAAAGAGCGTGCAAACTTCTGTAAGGCCACATATACCATCACAGCTGCACAAAGCAACAGTTGGGTCTTTTTTAAAGTAAGATAGCAAATCTGTAAGTCTTCAAAACCTTCGCTCCATATGTCACTTAACATTTATAGGCTAGCTGTGTTGAGGTCTGCTCCAAAACCATTGTGCAAGAATTACTAAGTGCTCACAAGACACAAATGGGCTAAGTACCTTTTTTTTTTTTAAATGCAAGCCTAAGAACTGAGGCAGAACAATAAAAGTGAGCTGCCAGAGGTCACAAAAGTCACTGTCAAAACCAAGATTACAACTCCCGAGTTCCTCAACATCAGCCTTGTGTTCAAACCCTTTTACCACTGCTCAAAACATCTACTCAAGAATGTAGGAACTTTAGGCCTGGGATCTATACAGGCACACATGGTGAGGGCGAGTCATTAGTGAAAAGTACTTCCAGAAAAGCTCATCCTTTCCCCTTATCCATATAAAAAAATATAATTATATTTCCAGAAATGTCACCCTTTTAATCCTCCCGTCCCCAGCCCCAAACCATTCCCAACCGCTGCCACCCCAGGCACTTACCAAAAAGCAAAGTTGTGGCCAGTTGTGGATAAAATACCTATATGTATAAATGGAGTAGGGTTCAGACAGATCTTTGGTGATCAGTCTCATGATATCGGGCATCTGCAGCTCAGACTCATATCGCACGTATCGTATCGTTAGGTCCTCCTCGGGCTGAGAGTCCGTTCCCGAGCCTTTCAAACTGCAGGCTGCTGCGAAGGGCTCGGAGAGTAGCTGCAGGGGCTCCTCCTCCTGCCCTCCTTCATCCCCCTCCTCCTGCTCTTCCTCCTCCAAGCCAGTCCCTCCTGCCAGTCCATTGCGGGCTGCACTTTTAGCAGCAGTCGTAGCCGTGGCAGCAACCTGGCTCCTGTCCCCTGTCGCTGCTGCTGCTGGGGGAGAAGGAGGAGGAGGAGGAGGGGAGGGCGCAGTCCTCGGCTGCGGAGGGAGGTGGTTGCTGAGCGGGGCCGAGCAGGGCGCCGCGGCCGCGGGGGGTGAGGGCTGCTGTCCGGAGCCCGTTGTTTTGCCGGCTCGCTTGTTCTCGGGCCCCTCGGCGCCCGCCGCGGCCTCCGCGCTGAGGATCTTGCCCTTGAGCGAGGCGCGCAGGTGCCGCAGCTCGGGGCTGATGAGGCCGTTGAGCTGGTGGTTGTGGTGCGGGGGGTGGCGGTGGTGGCGGTGGGGGCGGCGCGGCGGCTGCTGCTCCTGCGGCCCCCCCTTGCTGCCGTCGCCTCCTCCGCGCTGCTGCTGCTGCTCCCGGCCGCCCGCCGCTTCCTCCTCCTCCTCCTCTTCCTCCTCCTCCTCTTCGGCCTCCTCGTCCTGGGCGCCGGTGCAGGCGGCGGCGGCGGCGGTGGAAGAAGAGGAGGAGGAGGAGGAGGAGGAAAAAAAAGAAGTAAAATCCCCATACCGTGATTGGTTAGTAATTTTCTTGCTGTTCAAATATAGCTATTGTAAGACTTCCTGCTTTGTAGTGATCCTTGAGAAGAATATAGAGCTGGTTATTTTCTCTTAAAGCATTTAACCTAAATGTATTTTTGAAGGAAAATTCCCCTTGAATGTACTTTTTATTTACATTTTGATTATAAGTCAGCCCAATATATAGAGGTGTATGGCAAGAGGGGCTAGATGTAGTGTGGAACTTGTAGAATGTCCTTTTGAAATGATGTGCTCTTTCCTTTCAGTGAATGTGCCATGGCGAGGAGGAGGAGGCGGAAAAGGAGGATGTGGAGGAAGAGGAGGAGGAGGTGGAGGAGGAGGAAAAAAAAGAAGTAAAATCCCC
>JAUBNY010000108.1:3617089-3646119 GCA_032275445.1 Crypturellus soui | reverse complement strand
GGGCTGCGTCCAAGCGGGTCTTGAAGATCTCCAGAGAAGGAGACTCCACAACCTCTCTGGGCAGCCTGTTCCAGGGCCCTGTCACCCTCACAGTCAGGAATTTTTTCCTTGATTTCCCGTGGAACTTCTGATGTTTCAGTTTGTGGCCGTTTCCTCTTGCCCTTTCGCCATCCACCACTGAAAAGAGGGCAGCACCATCCTCCTCACTGCTGCCCTTGAGGTATTTATATACCCTGAGTAGATCCTCTCTCAACCTTCTCTTCTCCAGGCTGAATGTTTGTTTGTTTTTATTTTTTTCCTGTTGCTTTGCCCTCTCTCAAGCCACCAGTCCCTGCCACTCTCCGTAATTGATTAATTTTCCGCTTTAGGAACACGCTGCTCGCTCCAAAAAATAAATCCCCACGGTGCTTACACCCAGGTGATTTTATTAATGATCACGTGCGCCTCAAAATGCAGCAAAACGGTGCTGCTCCCCTTGGCCGAGGAAGCTCCGTGGCCTCCAAATCCCTTTTCTGCTAATTCCCGAGGCAGCAGCAGCTTGGGGAAAATCTGGTATCTTCTCTACGTGTCCCAACAAGGTTCTGTAATTAGGAGGAAAATCAGCCTTGGAGTTGCGGGCTTCCGCCTGCGAATTGCTGAGTTCTGAGGTAAAGTGGGAGAAAAGGCGAAGCCCTGGGTGAACGCGAGGGAGTTAAAGGGGTTTTCAGGCCCTCGCAGGGCAGCGGGGTTCACTGCGCTCAGTTCAAACAGAAAGAGCAAACAAGTGTCACGTAGTGATGCCCAAACTCAAATAAATGTCACGTAGTGACTGCCCAAATTCAAATAAATGTCACATAGTGACGGCCCAAATTCGGCTCGCGTTTGCCGTGTTGCAGCGTTCGAGCCTGCGTGTTAGGGTGATGTCCCTGCTAGGAAGACAACCCAGCTCCTAAACTGTCATGTACGATGAAAACCATATGGCTGTTTTCATAAAAACAGACTATGTTACTGCAATGAGGTCACAGGTACCATGGAAAAAAAAAAGTCTCTTGTGTGCAATACTGGAAACATTTTTTTTTTTTTTTTTTTGCGTTTCCAGTACCTGTTGAACCATGTCCAGGTTCACAAGGTCCTGGTTTGGATGTTGATCTTAGCGGTTCATTGTCCACAGCGAGGTCCCATCTGGCCAAAGGTGCACACAGCGCGGCCACCTCTGAGCCGGTGGCCTGTGATCCCCTTTAATGTCCCTTTGGTGGAGGTGCTTTTATGGTAGGGTGCAGCTCATCCCAAACTAGATGTGCGAAGCAGCTTAGATGAAGTGTGTCTTGGAGGCGGCATCATCCCTCAAATATGAGATCTCAGTGTAACTAGTTCATTGGAAACAGCCTGTCATTGCTTGAAGTTAGGCGAGAGGTGTCCTAGGGCCACCACTGATACGTTCTCAGTGGGAAAGGCTGTCATTTCTCTTATTTCTTGTTTGTATTAGGCTGACAAGAAAGAAACTTAGTGCCTTTTAAATGGACCTTCTGAACCACATGCGGCACCACGTTGTTTTGTAACTTCAGGTCCATTTTTGATCCTTTTATTTCTCTCACGCTTTTTGAACCCTTGTCAGCTATGACAGACCTCTCCTGCCTCTGAAGTCGGGCGGGACCTGAACACCTTTGTGTGATCTTTTGTTTTCCTACTTCATTGTTTTTGTGACCTCGGAGGTTCCTATGGCTAATTCATCTGTAAAGAAGGCAGTACACACTTAGGGAACTGTTCCTATAAAGTTGTGTTGTCTCTGAAAAGGAAGGGAGCTATTAATGACCCTTCTTCTTTTCCTCTTAGGCCTTGAAGGGAAGTATTTGGTCACTGAATCAACCCTGCAGTTGCTCTCAAGGAAACCTTCATGGAAAACAGATGTATGAACACGTCGTGTTTCCTGTCATAATAATGGCAACATCTCAGCTGCACCGAGAATTCGGATGTTGAGCTGTGTGCAGAATACTGAGCTGCGCTTAATCAGGGGAAGCAAACAGTAGTCAATGTTTAACAAAGAAGGGACCTGAGTGAATAACTCCCCAGCACTGCACTGGTCGCACTGGCTGAGCAGTGATTTCTTCAGAGCCAAGCAATGGACTGCGTGGGCAAAGATGCTCAATTAAAGCTTGACTTCTGTCCCCTGCACCTCGAATGAACACCAAGGTATAGTAAAGCAGTATAAACATAGCTAGAACTTCTGCACCTGACTGCATTAAGACGGGAAGTGCAATAAGTGCTGGCGTAGGTGGAAATAGCAGGTCTGTCCGAGCTCCTGAAACAGCAAATAATCACATATATCAAATTATGTGAGGTTGTAATCACCGTGAAAGAGGAATTTGGTAAAAACAAAATGTATGTGTAGCACATGCCAAATGTTGTTCAGCTCCCACTGAGCAAACCGTCTGTTTAAATGGAAGGTTTTGCGCTGCTCAGAAAGTGAATCTTCATGTAAAACAGTCCATTTGGAAAAAAATGTGGCTTAGAAAGAGTGTTGTAACAAGAGGAATCACAAGGGGGTAGTGTTGGACAGCACTCTAGCCTCTGAAATTCCCACGACAGTGACCCTGTTCCATAAAACACGCTTATTTTACCAGAAGAACACACAAAAGTAGCTGCATCAGTTCAAACTGCAGTCTCTGGGGATGTGACATTTGTCTCCATGCGAGACAGGGACTTGTAGTGTCACAATAAACACACCAGTGCTGTTGCCATCTTCACCTTTGTAGCTACATTGAAATCAAGCCTGAAATGACAGCGAGAGAGATTTGAGAGATGCAATAAGTAAACAAATACATAAATAAATGAGTGGAGATCTGTGGAGGATGAGTCAGCCGTGATCATATTTATTCCACTTCTAGTTTGCGCATTTCTACTACAGGTGAAGCTTCTCTGAGGCCTTGGGAACTAAAGGTGGCCTCTTTTTCCCTGGCCTGGGAGAAGATTGTGGCAGAGCAGGAGAGATGGGGTCTGTAGGCACATTCGAGAATGCTGTTTCTAATAAGGAACCCTTGAACCTTTCAAAAAGAGCTTTTTCCCATTTTTGCTTCTCTGCCAAGACTCCTTGTTGTTAGAGGTCTTCTCCCAGCCTTGTGAAGACATAGCAGCCTTCTCCAATACTGAGAGAAACCACAGAAAGGGGCAGAAGAAATCTCCCTGCCTTTATGTGGCTTCAGGGCTTTATGTGTATTTAGAAACCAAGGGAAAATGTATATAAGAGTGGGGATGTTTATTTAGAGATGATTTCATAGAGGAGCATTGATTCCACCATGCCAAGCATCCGGCCTGTGAAGCTAATGAGGAACGATTGATTGAAAATGATGCACTTGCTGGCAAATAGCCAGGGACAGCTCTTCTCTTTCCAATCCTTTCCCAGAAAAGCATGGAAAAGGATGTGGGGAGGGAAGCTGCAACATAATGTACCTGAAAAGTCAGTCTGCCACCCTAATGTTAAAGTCAGTAGCTAAGATCTCACCTAGTGTGTGTGGGCTCAGCTCCACCAACAATAATCCCTGGCGAGAAGCAAAAGTGCTGTGAGACTTGAGCACGTTTGGCTTTCTCATCCGTCTGGCTGCTTGTTCCGTCATTGCTGGGTGCTCTCGGTGTTGCACAAGGAGGTGTTTTAGCTTGGGCAAGGCAGCGTGTTGATCTTCTTACCTGAGCTACTCACCCACGCGCCCTGACCCATCCCTTGTTGTGTGAAAGGAGCTCGCTGCCAGGGAATCCTGACTTACTTTCTTGCAATAGCGCCTGTCAACAGTTTTAAGCTCAGGCCACTTGAGTCAGGTGTGTTTTACAGCTGTCAAACAAAAGAAAATGTATTTATAGCATATTTATAGTATTTTTAAAATGAGATTCTGTGTCCCTTCAAGCTTATTTGCTGAAATCTCCATAGCAGCAGATTTCATATTTACCATTTACCTTATCAATGTACATTTAATAACTCTAAAGCTAGGCAAATTAATTTTTAAAATCTCTGAGCTTCCAGTGGAATCAATTAGAAATTTCCTTTTTACTTCAGCAGGAACAGAAGTAAACCAGCACTAAAACCCTTTGAAAAAAACAAGTAATAATTTACCTAAAACTATTTAAAGTATAATTTGACATATTTAAAGACATTGGTATGTTAGTCTTTTTAGAAGATCCTCTGCTAGTTGCTTTCTTTCTTTTGACGGTAGACTCTCTACAGTAAGAAGTATTAAGGGGAATAAATACCTATTTAAAACAGTGGCAGATGAAGGAGATAATGAAAACTTATCAAAGAGAAGGAGGAGGGAAGGAGGAGCCAGGAATTATAGACACATAAGCTTATCTTCAACTACCTGAAAAATACTGGAACAAATAATCAAACAATTTGTAAGCATTTAGGAGAAAACAAGGAGATTAGTGACAGTCAATATGGATTTGTTAAGAACAAATCATGTTGAGCCACTCTCATTTCCTTTCATGGCAAGGTAGCAGGCTCTGAGGTGGAGGGGAAACAGCATAAATCCTAAGTCTTGACACTGGTAAGACTTTTGTCAGGCTATTCTCATGAGTAGGCCAAGGGAACCTTTCATATATACCATATAGTGTATATGAAATTACAAAAAGAGGAGTGTAGAGCATTTCAGAGAATAATTCTCTGTGACTTCCTGTTAAAGAATAAAACATTGTGTGAGAGCCTGTGTATTCAACATTTTTGGTGGGTGACAAGGGATACTTGTTGCTTTTTGAGGCAAAGCCATGCAAGGATGGACTGCAAAGACATCAGAGGACAGGGACAGAATTCCAAAGGATCCTGATGAACTGAAAATACAGTCAGAAAAGGAGAGGACATTATTTGATAAGGACAAGTGCAAGGTGGTTTGCTTAGAAATAAATGAACAATTACCCAGAGAAAGGCTGGGGATCAAGAGTGTGATTTGGAGTTCTGTGGGAAAAAAAAGTGCAAAAAAGGAGTCTTTTTCCACTTACTGAAAGCTTTTAACACCAAAAAATGCATAGTTGGTCCTGCCTTGTTACAGGAATAGATTAGAGAAGATTCTTCAGGTATCTTCCTATCTTGGTCTTATGCAGATTGCAGCAATGAAATAGTCTTCCATTGTCAAAAAGTGCATTTTGCATCACAAGCAGGAAGCTCACACCACATCACTCACCTCGTTAACTCTACTGGCAGAATACTGAGAACTGAACTAGGAATGTATTTAATAATTTAGTAATTTAAATATATGAATAATTACATTAAAGGGTACATTACATTGACTATTAAACAAGTGTTTATGTGTAAAGAGGCCTATGAAACTTCAATTCTCCTATATGACACTGCAATGTCAAATATCCCCTTTAATATGACTCCCCTATGGAGCAGAGGGGCAGAGTATGTGGCCTGGAAAGCGAAACGCCATGTGCTCCACACCATGATGCCTCATCCTGATCTTGTCACTCTCCCTCTCTCTTAGTCACGGTGCAGATATTTAAGATAACTAGAAACAGAAACTCCAAAATGCCGCAGGGAATTAGGCAACTTAAACCATCATTAAAATTTATTGCTGTGCGTGCATAAACCCATTTTTATTCACTTAAGACCAATATATCCAGTACTTGAATGTGACTTGGGACTGTTCATGACCTTAAGCTTAGATGTGGGTTTAAGTGTATTGCAGACTGGGCTCTCATAACTTTGCCTTAACTTTTCTTCCATTCACACTGAATCAGATCCTGATGCTACTGAACAATAACTCAACTCTGACTTTCCTAGGGCAAGTTTTAACTCACGCTGCCTATTCCAAGTTGAAGCTTAGTTGATTCATGCAGGGCCAGAGATATGAAGCGGGATTTTGCTTTTAGTGAGGAAATACAAGTTTCAAGATTCTTTTCAGAGGCAGAAAAGTGTTATCTACAGTATCCAGAACAGTTCAAGGGATTCTTTTTTTTTTAATGCTTTCAAAAATATCCTTCAAATGACCCTGACAGTATATTCTGCACAACCTTGTACTGATATTCAGGAAATCAGGAATAGCTGGAGTAGAGTAGTTGGAGTAGAAGTTGCTTGGAAATCTCACTTTATGCTTGTTTTGGTGGCCAGCAGAACCAAAGCTCAGATTTAGCTGGACTGTCTATCTTCCTTCATTGTATTTTTTCTCCGAACATTTTATTTTCTGCCATTCACAGATGTCATCTGATGACCCCGCACAAAGCCATGACAACTAAGGGCTTGATGTAAAGCCCATACATTGGGAAAAAGCCACTGGCTACTCCAGCCTTTGGAGCAGACAATAGGTCAGTAAATCTACACAGCGTTTAATGGCAAAGCTGTCAATGTGACAATGGACTTGGACAGCACAAACCTGTTTCTCCACTATGTGACTCCATTATGCTCCCTTTAATCTCTTTCCTGCTCTTACTACTTCCCTCCTTTAAAAGGGGAAAGTGCCACCTGCATTCTTTAAGGCGTTTCAGACACATTTTCCAAGCTGCCTGAGCACTGAATGAGCACTGTAGCCAGCGTGAAGCCATGGGTGTTTCAGGGCCAGATCCTGAAAATGTGTCTGTGACACATAACAGAGCACAGCCCGTTTGGGCTAGCACTAATAGTCTGTCTAGCCCCGTGTTTGCACAGGAAACCTCCTCCTCCTGCTCTCTCTACAGTTCTCATCGTGTTATGTAATTCAACCACAAGATCAAGACGTCAAAAATCAGATCAGAGAGGGATGTACCTAAAAAGCTTCCTGTCTTCAGGAGTAAGATATTTTTGTTAAGCTTTGAGTGATGGGTGGATACAGCTTGGGTGATGTCTGGATACAGAATGTTTTTTTTTTTCCTGGCGTGCTCAGAGTGTCTAGCACAGTTAGCACAGTGCTGCTCCTAAAATGTCAGACCTGCTAAATAGGCACCAAGATGGAAAAGAGCAGGGCACAAGGCAGTGAAACTGAACTCCTGTGTTGCAATCCAAAGGGCCAATAGTACATGAAGAAAGGCTAAAGTTTCTGTGAAAAAAAATGGTTAGATGGCAGCTTTATTCAAGAGGTAAATATTTCCTAAATCACTTCTGTCTTAAAGCTGTTCTGTAATCACATCTGGGAACACATATTTTCATCGAATTTGGTCCACTTATCATTTCTACATTTACAGGTAGTGGCCGTTCAGCTCTGTGGATGTGCATTAGCACAACATTACCCCTTTCTATCCTGTAACAGGAAAGCATCATACAGCAGGCAGCAGAGCAAAGGGTGACACATCCTTAATATAACCTGCCTACTGTGAAAACCATTGCCAAAGTGAAGGTCCTCTTGCAAACAACACCTCAGCGAGGTTTACCCTTGGGGATATGCTGAAAAAAAACTCACAAAAAACAAGTTGTTCAACAGGGTTTGCAGGGGGAAGCCTCATTAGACTCCACTGCACGCTCTGTGTCAAGGCCAAGTGCCAACGCTCAGATACAACATGAGATATATTTTACCTGTGCAGATGTGATAAACCTGCTTACGCTGCAAGATGGCAGGTAGTTTGGATGAAACCAACACTCACGTATTATTTGGCACAGAGAATGCTCAAATTTTATTTAAAGGGAAATCAGGGGTTGTAATTTCCTGGTTTGTATCTGCATCCGGACCGTCCTGTGGCTTCAGGGCTCTGGGGGAGCATTGGAGCCCATAGGCACTGGCCAAAGTCATGGAGAAGTTCCCAAATCCCGTGTCTCCGGGCTCACAACCCGTCTGAGCTCACCCCCAGGCACCGTGCTGAAGGATCCTTGATTATTGCCTAATTTGAGCCTGGGGAATCAGCCATAATGAGCAGGTGATTGAATGAATCACACCTCGCTCGCTCTCCCCCAACACAGCAATTCACCCACATTTGTTCGTTACTCAGACTCGTTTGCCAAATAATTTATGCACATAATTTCTGGCCTGCGATTCATTCATATGCCACCCGGGTGAGCATTTAGCAATTGAAATGAGAAAGTCAAGATGTTTTGTTTGGGCTCACAAGTTTTTATTTCTTGATTAAACTCAAAATCATGTTGCGGGGATGAATACTTGTGTCAATGAATTAAAAATGTAATTTCTTCATTTATCCTCTAATATATACATACATTCATGAGGTCTTCGGTTGCCAGCAAACATATTGACTACACAGTCTGTGAAAAGGGAACACAAAAGGGCCCGAAATTAAACCGATTGTTTAAAACAATAAAGCATGAAAAACTAACCTGTTATATGGTCTTTTAATTCTGCATGAAAGGAAAAACACCACACTGAAACTGTCCAAAAAGCGGAGTGATAAAATGAGTACTGGATGTTTTCCAGCATCCTCTGAAACATGCAGAATATAAAATGTCAAGCATCCTGAATTTTAATATTATAAAGAGAAAATAAGCCTCAGAAGTGCAACAAAAAATAGTATAAACACAATGACACTTATCAAAGGAATGGAAAGTGCTAAATGCGACACCAGTTTTTTCACATTGTTGCACCATGGTGTAAATCCATGACTCGCTCCATCCTGAGGAGCTCAATTGTGGTCCCTTTTTACAGGAGAGGTTTAGCAAAAAACTCTACCTAAAGCGGAATTGTGAGTGACAACAGGTCATGGGGGTTCAAGAGGCCACGCAGAAACAGCCACTGGGGGCTGCTAAAATCCCACCAACACCCCTGGCTCAGGAAGCTCCTGAGAGGCAAATTGGGGAAGACGGAGATAGCATCAGTGGAAATGCTACTTTATGCTCATCCTGCTCTCACATCCTTCCTAGGCGTTGGCTTTGGCCGCTGCTGGAGACAAAAACCCAAGCGTTGCTCGACTCGGTCTGATTCAGTGTGGTTTTTCTGATGTTAAGTGTTGTAAGGGATACCCTTAAAACCACAGAGCAGCAGGTCCTGTTCCCATTAGCAGGCAAATTAGCAAGATGTGTAATCTGATTTATATAACAAGCTACTTGGAAGTATCCGAGACTGAGGAAGGGCTGCTATTACAGAAAGCTTTTAGTAGATTTCTCACAATAAATTCTATAAGAGACGATGCTGTCATGGGATAAGGGGGAAACTCCTTGCCCAAATTCTAAATGTTTTAAAGAGAGAAAACAAAATATGTATTAAAAATAGAGTTTTTCACCATGGATAGTTTATCAGCAGGATCTCCCTGAATATCCAGTCACACTATTAAAAATATTTGGAAATAATCAGGAAAAGAGACAGCTGAGAGGGCCCACTGTTTTCTCATAGCACAGAGCTGTTTAGGATAGTCAAACCTCAAGGTCTTTGTGAAGGTGTCTGATCCAACAAATCCCAGTGGTTGCACGATAGAAGCGTAAGATAAAATTCCAGGGAATTCTGATTTCTGTGTTGATCAGTATCAAAAGATAAAATCAGGAAAAAGTAATTATCCAAACAAGTAATGCTTGGCTTTGAGTTGGTTATTATCCTCTCAGGAATGAAATCTTGGAGGTGGCAGAGATAGCCCTATGAAAATAAGAATTCAATGCCCATCAGAACTCAATAAGAGAAATAACATGTTTGTCAGAGTCAGAGAAGGTGAAAATCTGTGTCCAAGTTTTTTAAAAGAACGTCAAACTAATAGGCATTTAGCACTCACACAGTTATTCATTAGTCACATTTATATTCCAGTTGTTATTGTTGGATTTAACTGTTCTATTGCAGTGTTGTTAGCACCGCTGCCTCATCTGTAAGGTATAATTCAACGTGATCTATCTGTATTTGCATGGAATGATTTTTTACCCGGGTTATTTTACTGGCCACAATATTTGAATCTTACACAAGGGTGATGAGAGAAAGAAAATGTCTTCCAAATCTATTCCTTGCTGGGAGAAGCAGATCTGAGCCAGGAAGCCTTCCCTTGGGGAAATTTGTCCCCCAAGTTTGCTGAGTATCTAAGTATGGGAAGAAAATATTTATGTTCATTCATAGGAAGAACCAGTAGCCTCCTCCCACTAAGGGCCCAACACAGCTGAATTAATACAACAAAAGTTGTTTTAAATGAGCTTGTTTCAGAAATCAAGAGGGTGGAGGGATTCTGGACATCCATCCAGAGGAAAATATCCACTCAAATTTCCAGTGCAGGGACAGGGTCTCAGGAATTGGCCACATCTGGGTCACCTTCACGTCCTCCACAGTGACATGGAGTGGACCTTGTCCACCTTTGAGGACAAAGTGACTCCTAAACCCACCTTTGCTCAGGAGGATGTGACAGGGCCATTGGGGACCCATCTAGAACCAGGCTGGTAGCCATGGACAAGGAACTAGTGAGGATCAAGGCAGAAATTTTAATTTTGTCATTGCAAACATGGAGGCAGAATAATTTCTCCCTCAGCAGCTCACCAGAAGAGGTGCTGACCTGCACCATTTTTCCCCCATTTTTATTCTTCACATATATATTAAGCATATATATATAAATATATGTGCGAACATATATATAACATGCCTGTGTGAATAATTACAGGGATATGTCGCCCAGCCCACATCCTCCTCCTGGGATTCCTGGAAGGAATCTCTGGGATTCCAGAAAGGAAAGGAAGCAGAGGAGAACACAAAAACTCCCCTTACCTCTGCAAGACGAGTTACTGCAATATCAAGATTCAGAGAGTAAAACAGGTTGAATGGAGTCTTAGCAAGATGCTAACATTTTTTTTTTCCCAAAATTGTGGCTCAGGCACACTCTTGTGGTTAAAGAGAGCTAGTGCACACTCAGGAGGACCACTTCTGCACGGAACGGCTGGGAGAAGCCAAGTCTGTGTTGCCTCTCGTCCTCCTTCTCCGGGCACAGAGAAGGCGCCAGCTAATATAATTCAGTCTGTTTTGTATCGGTAACGATCCAGGCTATCATAGCAGTGCCCAAAATATTTTGAAATTGCAGTGTGAGCATTTTCGCCTGGCTTGGGCTCAGGGAGACGGTGCATGCCCGGAGGTGGTTAATAATTTAGCGCTGCGGCTGCTGCCCGTTCTGCAGGAATGAGTCTGTTTCTGGGAAAAGGGGCCTCCCAGCTGCTGGGCCAAGGATTGGCAGTGTTTTGTGTCCAAACTCGACCATCAGGGATGGGATTCACACCACCTAGCAACAGGCATTGTTAGAAAGCTGGAGGGTCTCAAACTGATGCAGATGGTGGATTTTTTTTCCCTTGCTTCATCTGTTAAGAAATCTGCCGGGACACATGGACCCCATGCAGGTCCTGGGCATCGGAAGCAGAGCAGCGGTCACCGCACATCCTCAGAGACACCAACCGGGTGCTTCCTACCTGTGTTTTGCAGGTAATCCACGGCCTCTGAGGTTCTCTCCCTGCTGTCCACACCCTGAGGGTTTTGATGGAATCCTCTACATCTTCCCCAGGGATGGACAATTGCAGCTGGCTGCCCAGCTCCGGGCCTGACGCCGCTGTTGCTGCCCAGGAGTTTAATTCCTTCCTAAGGCAGCAGATTCCTCTGCTTCCCTGCTCGCTCCTGGGTCTCAGGTGAGCAGGGCCCATGACCTCTGCACATGAAGGGACAGACTGTCCCCCTCTGGCATCAGGATGGCGTTTGGGAAGACCCATGTGCGTTTGCTTTGTACCGCCTTGGTGGCACTTCCAGGCATGAACCCATCACCTCCTTTGGAGCACCAACATCTGCATTTCCCCTGCTTAAACATAATGGACCAAAAATCTTAATTATTTTCAAGGAAGCACCTATCTCTCAGCTGGGATCTGCTACCAACCCTCGTTGGCCACTGAGGCCAGTGTGATTCTCTTTTTCCATTGCTTGTGCAGCCTCTTTGCTCTGACTCCTTTGACTTGCCATGATACGGTGTCTCTGGTAGCAAGGGAAATGGAAACCTTTCCCTGTATCCATCCTCCATCCTCACTCGCGAGACCAGATTCCTTAAGCTGCCCATTGGCACAACGGAGGGAGGTGGCAAACCACGCAGCAGCTGCAGACAAGGCCGTGCAGGAGGGATGTGCCACCACGTAAGGGCACTTTGGGCACCAAGGGACCATGGCAGGACGCAGCACTAGGAGCAGCGGCTCCATCAAGGCCATGGGAAGGATGTGCTCCCCTCTGCCAGCCCAGTGCCGGAGCAGAGGGTCGCGGTGATGCCCCTTTGGGACTGGATTTTCTTCCCGTTCCTGCCCTCGCTGGACTCTCTATCCCTTGCAGGGTCCCTTGTCCCCTTCCCTGTCACATGGGCACCTTGGCCAACCCTTGCTTGACCCTCCTGGCCTCAAGAATTCACTTCAGCACCAGCTTAGGCTTTGAGAGACTGCCGGACCTCAAAGTTTTCTCCATGTGTCAACAAGCTCCTGTTATTCCCTGACACCACAGGGCTTGTTTGCTAAGTTTCAGTTAAAAGCCACCCCAAACAATAAATAATCCAAGTCCAAACCAGCCCTGGACTGTTTTTTGGGGTTGAAACAAGACATATGGGGAAGTGTTTTGAGCCAAGGCTGGACCTGCGCCATGCAGTGATGTTGTCAAAAAAATCCAAGAGACTCTGGATCTCATATAAAGTTTTTAAATATTAATTTTTTATTTTCTTGCTGATGGGAAACATGGCATATTTGCATTTTTGAGCCTGAGTAGTTTTAATTCATTTTTTTATTGTACAAGCTCAAGAGGAACATTTACTTTGTTTTCACTGATTAGTTATACAATTATTCCTTTCAGATACTACGTGAACCATGAACCATAATATTGTATTCTTTGCTAATACATTTTGGCAGAGGTATTTACATGAAAACACAATACATAAATGTAATGAATTTTTCAAATGAACACATCGGTAATATAAAATAATCATTTTTATTTTCATAAAACAAAAATTCATTAAACTTTTCCCAATTAGCAAACTGACTTTTCTAAATAAGCTGCCGACCGAGCAAGAGGCAGTCACGCAAACCAGCTGCGTTTGATGATGTTGGATGGTGCATTTCACTAGGGAGTGCATAAGGGAAAGATTAATTTTCACAAGCTGGAGGCAAATGTCTTGTGATGGATCTAACAGCAGGTGAAGGTGGCCCCATTAGTGAAAAGTCCCTGGTGAAGACTGTCTAGGAGGGTGGGGAAATGAAGGTCTGGGCCATATCCAGCCTACAGACAAGTATGAACATCCATGCTTTGGTCATGCGAGTTGGGGAGAAGGTTCATTTGAGCACCAGGAGAAAACGCAGTTGACTTTCAGTTGGGTCAGGCAGCAGATCTGGCCGATGGTGGCCCCACAGCCACGTGGAGAGGCAGTAGGCACAGCTCTAACTCTCTCTTGCTCTCTTATTTTGGAAGATCTCACAGCGTCACCATGCAGACTACTCTCTTGTGCTGCAAAATCACTCTTATTGATCCTGTAAAAGTGCTAATAATTTTTTTGGGATGAGAGTCTGAACCATGAGGCCATCTGGCTCCTCTTGGGTCTGCATGGCTGGGGTGCACGAGCAGCGGTCACAGTCACTGCCAATATTGGTGTGTTGCTCTAAGATCAACAGAAGGAAGGAAATTGTGGAAGGAAATTCCTGCTGCTGCTGGAATCCCCGCTGCTCCCTCGCTTTCGTTTGCAGGTTTGCTCATGTCGAGCACAAAATGAAAGGACCTTTGTCCTCTCCGCTGCTGTCAAGCCCTGGAAAGTGACAACGTGGGTGACTCAGGGCGGACTTTGACCTTCAGGCAGTTGTTCTGTCTTGCTCTGCTCTCCCCGGAGCTGGTTGGCTCCAGCATGGCCAAGGATGCTCCATGCTTTCAGAAACCTTATTGCCTCGATTAAAAAAAAAAAAAAAAAAAATATATATATATATATAAAAGCTTGGGCATATGTTTACTTGCTGTTATGTTCAAAATACCCGGCGAATCTGTGCCCAATTTGTAGAAATGCACCCACTTCCACCAACGCAGTGATTTTCTTGGGAAGACAATTTGGTTCTGGTCAAGTCTGTCCTATAAGGAAGAAATAATCTTGTGGGGTGGAGTGTCTCAGCACAACAAACACCTTCCAATGCCTTTTACATAGGTGATACACTTATATCATGTTCCTGACCTACTTTGCTTTAATAAGCTCATCTGTATGCAGCAAAAGATAAGCAAAACCACTCTTCTGATTCCAGAAATCCATTCTGTCTGTCGATACATGTACGATGGGTTTTGTGGGGATTCATACTGTGCTGATAAGGGCTCTTCTCCCTTCTCCTGCAAGCTAAACTCCAGCAGCTCTTTCTATGGATGGCCATGGTCTCTACTCTTTCAAGAGGACCCCAAAGACATCTAAGCCGTGTATTCACCAGGGCACCTAAAAGCCAGTCAGTTAACTAAATTCCACCTAAGTACCCTGTTCTTCTGTTTCCTAGTATCTAAATGCCCTGAAAGGCCAAGAACCAACCCACAAGAAACACTTGGTACAGGACTTGGGCACAATATAGGCCAGGTGAATAAGTCCAAAGTGTCTCATGGAGAATTAGATGCTTAGAAGAGCTCTCCCTAACCTCCAGGTCCCACCTCCATGGAGGTCCAACCTGCATCAGGCCCCTTTTGAACAACCCAGCCTCCGACTCCATCACAAAGTGCCCCCAACCTGCTCAGGGTGCTTCCAGAGTGCCTGGGCACCATCTCTTCTTGGTTTTCTACTCCCTTTCCTCCTCAGCTCCATCTCTTCTTGGTTTTCTACTCCCTTTCCTCCTCAGCTCCATCTCTTCTTGGTTTTCTCCTCCCTTTCCTCCTCAGCTCCATCTCTTCTCGGTTTCCTCCTCCCTTTCCTCCTCAGCTCCATCTCTTCTCGGTTTCCTCCTCCCTTTCCTCCTCAGCTCCATCTCTTCTTGCCTTTCTCCTCCCTTTCCTCCTCAGCTCCATCTCTTCTTGCTTTTCTCCTCCCTTTCCTCCTCAGCTCCATCTCTTCTTGCTTTTCTCCTCCCTTTCCTCCTCAGCTGTCGCTCCCCAGCAGAGGCGCGAGGGGAATTGCACTGAATACGTCACCGTGTGCGTTGTGGCTGTCCTCGTTGGGAGCCAGCCCTGAGACAACCCATCCGAGTTCAAAGCGTTTCAGCAGCAGACGGAAGCTGGTTTGGCTCCCAAAATAGCTCCCGCACACGATGTGGCGAATAGCAAAGCTCATTACCTGGGTCACGTTCTGGGGCGTAGTTGGCGAGCGCCTCTGTGAGAGAAAATCCTGCCTGTTCAGAAATGACTTTGACCAGCTCTAAACCTGCTTTTCCCAGGCTGGGAAGAGCTGAGAGCTGTGGTAGACCGAGACCAACAAGCCCAAAGGTGAGCAAGACCTTTCTCATAAGTGGGAGCGAGCAGCAAATATCTTTTATTCCTCTCTCTCGCTTTTATTATCACTTAGCCAGTAAATCTTGGTCAGCTTTTCTTTCCTTTCATCCTTTTTTTTCTCTTCTTTGCCTTTTTTTTTTTAAACCCTGAGGAGAAATAAATAAATAAATAAAACAAAGAGCAGAGGGAGAGACATTTGCTTTCCACGTATTTCAGTATTTTATTTTGGAATTATCCCAGTACTGGATTTAATCTATTTACTCCACCACTGCTGGTCCTGCTGAGACTGTGTAAAATAGCGGTGTAGGCGCAGATCCTGGCTCCACTGGGCCCATGGGCAGTGTTTGTGCACAGCCTGTTGCAGGATGCTCTTTGAGCCAGGAAAGCTTCCCATGTTGGACTAAAACCAACCTTCTTAAGGGTCTGGGCTCTATAAAAACACTCATCTGTGATTAACCAAAAGAGCTTTCCTCCAGCGCTGGGGGCAGGAGGAACAGAGATTTCTAAATAGCAAGAACATGGAGATGTGCATGGAAGTTTGGATGGAAGTAATCCTAGGAAACTCACGTCTGATTGCGACCCACAAGCTTTTACTGGATCATAATAATCAAGTCAGAGAAGAAAGATCACATTTATTTAGTTTAGATCCTTGTTTAGGGTAATCCCAAAGAATGTGCTTTGCAGAATAGACTGAGATATCATCCTTGCTTAAGTGCACTCCTGGACTGGGGCCTTGTTGGTCTCAACAAATGATTAAATTATGAAAAAAGCATTGTTTTTGGTGATAATGTGCTAAGCAGGTCATAACTCTGGAGATGAATTTAACCCTTTTTCATTGCCAGTGAGACAAGGCATGCCCGAAACCATGCAATTCCACAAACAATGTTCCTTTTTTTCCTGGGAACAGGATACCTATGAATTTCCAGGGTCACCAGCACCTTTGTTTGCTATTGCTCGTGTTAATGTTTGGTCCCGTGGGACATCTTGGGTTCGTGTTCTTTCTCGTTAATAACAGCCTTCGCGCGGTCTTCACTTTGCCGAGAGGAAAGGCTAATGCAGCGCTCACTGCGCGGCCGCCGCTGGCTGGGAATCGTCAATAGGTCATAAATAAATCTACCACCGCACAGGAAAGACAATGAGATTATACATACTCCTACTACTGCCAATTACAGTAAGAGCAACAATTATAAGGTAGCACTCCTACAGCTACCCTAGGGAGAAAATGAGAGGAAAATGTTCCATTAGCCTAATGAAGAGAGTGCGGTAGAGCTACAGTCAAATTTTCTCACTATTAGCCCCGACTGCGTGCCACTAACACACGAGGGAAGTAGGAGTCATAGGGTAACAATTAAAGTTGCTGACAATTAACCCCTATGATGTACATGCCTCTAACCTGATGAGAAAATTAAAAAGAGACACGTTTGCATTTGCTCGCCTCTAGCTCCCCGAACGTACAACGTGGCATTTGCCTGTGACAATGAAAGTTTCGCACCAGTGAGACCTCTGAAAATGCCAGGCGGGTTGCAGATTTGGTGTTAAATGCTCTTGGGAGCGCTGGGGTGACGAGAAGGCGTGCAGAGATGGCTTAAACCCCCTCTCCTCTAACCCAGATGAAAGAGTTGCTGGAACATTTCCTCATTAGTAAGAGCAAAGGATGGAAATGTGGATAATTTTCTAGTGTCCAGCCCCTGCAATATCCCCAGAGGAGAGAAGAAATATCAGCTCCAGAAGTCACAGAAGAAAATATAGGAAATATCTAGCTGGATTCATGTAGGTTAGTGCAAAAGGACAATCTGAGCCATAGTTCATGATACCCACTGGTGTCACGAAAAGGTTCATCTTTTCCTGTGGAGTGACTTGGTCAGTGCAGCCAGAAGTGTTCTCCAGTCCAGTATTTACCAAGATTTACTCTCCTATGGTACCTGAAATGCTGCCGGTTCCATGACTTTTTAGGACAAGGGAAAGACAGCAATATCTTGAAAACCTTCCTGTCGCAATGGTTGGGTATGTTGATTTTTAATGGTGACTCCTAAAGTACATTGTGAACTCATAGAAGGACTTCCATGTAAAAATCCTGTAGAAAAAAATGATGTTAATATAGATCTATGCCCTCTTTTCATAGCAAAGATGAATATGTCTCTGTTTCTCACTTGTTGCTTCTGTGACAATCACTTGTTGCTTCTTGAGAACCACAATGAGAAGCTACATTGGCATCTGGCTGGGGATTGGCCCTGTAGTATAAATTTGCTTTACATGGGCAGGAAAACAAATGTATTTCACCAGAACTGGAAATATTTCCAAACTGAGCTCAGTCGCTGGCATCTCAAGTCCTCCAATGCCAGGGGCTGGGGCTAATTTCCTTGTAGACCTTCAAATCATCTTCCATCTAGCTACTGCGAACCACAGTTTTTCCAACTTGCCCCTCAGCAAGAGGCCAAGTGCATTTCTTTGGAATTTGTCACATTTGCTGGCCATGTCTAAAAGCACAGAAGACGCCCCAGCTCTCTCTTTCCCTTTCTTTTCCTCTGTAGGCTCTCTGGCTTCTTAAATACTCATCACTGCTACAGATTTACTGCATTTTCAGTAACTCATTTCTGAGGCCGAAAAAGAACTCATCATCCATTTATTACTGTGACACTGGGATGAGCTCCTGGGTAGGACTTTCAAAGCCAGCAGAAGGGTTTAGGAGCTCAAATGAATGACAGCTAGATCTGATCACCAAATCCCAAGGGTGTTTCCAAATACCTGATCAGAGAGTACGTCCAGGCACACATCTTCGTGCTGTCGGAGTGAGACCTGGGCTTTGGAACCTCAGTTTTGATGGAAGGGACGTGCTGGTACATAAAAGCAATGGGAGTCATGAGCTCCCCATATCTAACCCAAGACCCAATCTTGGGTTGGATGATACGTCCCCAGCACAGCACACCTTGGATAGTGGGTTGATGACGTCTGGGTTGATGATGTCCGTATCACCTCGCCGCTGCAGCACGTAGTCCATCAGCTGCTCGTTAATAGCTCCAAGTTTTGTGGCTTCAGAGATGGCTCTTTGGTCCATCTCTACGATATGAAGCAGAAGGAGGTATTAATGACACAGCTGGAGATGCACTTGGATGGAAAAATCTCAATTATCCCCCCTTTTCTCCAAGCAAATCCTATTTATTAAGAAGGAAAACCATACCAGGATGGAAAGCTGGAGCTGGAGGAGGAAGATGACAGCTATGAAACTACATTGCTCTTCTCTGAAAACTTCACATGAGTTAGGGGCTGTGGGACTCAAGACTTCACTGCTCTGAGTGATTTATGCAGCAATTTCAGAGCTGACGGGCACTAAATGGCAAATCTGCATTCCCTTTCTAGCCCCTTTAAGAGATAAGGAATAATGATTATTATAATTATGTTGTAGTTACTTTATTGGTTAAATTAACATTTCGTTGTTGGGGTTGCTGTGCAATATACAATATTATTTTACCTACTGTGCCTTCAAAGTCATCTTGTCACAGCAACAGCATGGCAGCATGGAAAAAGCCTTTTAACAAGTAGGTAAATACATGCCTTTGGGGAAGTCAAGGCGATAATTATGTCAGCTTCAATACATTTGAGGGCGAAGAAAGGCTAAAAATAAGTTGAAACAGCAATGATAGAAAATATTGAATGCTTTAAATAAAGTCACTGGAATTAAAAGGGAACAAGGAATTTCTTTGAGGTTTTGAAATGTGATTTTAATGCTGTGATCTTGCAACCAGATGTTGATAGTCCAACTATCCACACTGCTAGGGCTGCTTTAGGCTTGCAGGGCTGGTAAAGGGATCCATTCTCTAGTGACGAGTGATGATTTCCTAATTCCAGGTAAAATGGATGGAACAATCTCTTTCCTTATGTGATCACGATTTCAAGGTGGACCTCAGCCACCATCCCAGATCTTAGGGCTGGTGGGGTGCGTAAGGGCTTGAGACCAAGCCTACGGCATAAATTGCACTTATTGTGGCTTCTTCTAGCCCTTGAGAAGATCCACACTGCAGTTTAATACTCGTTTGTGTCTTTTTGATGCTAGATGCATCTTGTTGGACTGCTTTGGGCCTTGCTGAGCAGCTGCGTTCCTGTTGTAGAGGGGGAGAGGGGTTGTGGCCCTCCTTTGGGGACCAGAGGCAGGTCAGACACTTGTAGCTTCTCCTGGGGTGGGAGAGCACTGGAGACTAAGTGTGCAGGTCACCAGAGAGCATCCTACAGCCAAATCTTACCCCTAATGTTAAACAGAAGAGAGGAAAACCACAAAAAGTTGGGCCAGCAAGCACGAGCGTCAGGGAACAAAGGATTTTTGGCTTAGTTTCCCCAAATAAATTGCAAAGACAGAGCTTGGTCTGAGAAGGGAAACTGAGAACATCGCTGAGAAATACATCAGCACTAGATCTGCTTTCTCCTATGTGCCATGTGCCAAGGAGGAAGGTAGGGATGGATGTTTTATATGGACAGCAGCAGTCCCCAAGGCTTTTAGTTCAGAATCCCGGGGATGGTGCCCCCCATTTGGAAGCAGAGGTGAGAGCCCTGCTCAGAAACACGAGTCCTGGCTCGGGAATCACTGTGCTGGAGCCAGCACTGCCATGAAAGAGAGAGAAAAACTACTGTGCTTAATCTCTATAATTATTCTTCCATTGAAACCATTCCATTGGTCCCTAATTGGGCATATATCTGTGCCTTTTCCCCCCAATATTTTATTGTACGGATGCATTAGTGCTTTATTATCCTTATTATACTTATGATCAAAGTCAGAAGGATGTTTCATCATGTCCATATGATTTGTCTCCTCAAGTTCAGCTTCCACTCCTTCCCCTTCTGCACTGCTGATTTAAAGTCAAAAGGTTCGGTGGAAATTGTAGCTATGAACACGCAATTATTCTTTTTACAAGCTAACGAATCTCCCATGCATATTTGATCACTATATTCAATTACACATCCACTTAAACAATACCCACACACTAGTTTGCATCTGTATAATGCTTTGATTGGACACTTTGAACCGCTTGTTTGCTGTGTGCTCTGGCCTGCATGTAGAAAATCAGCAGGACTGTTGCGTAAAGCACATATCAAGTCAGCCATATGCATAAAACGACATTATTTTCAAGAGAATTTGAATTGGAATCAGGAAAAAAAAAATTGTACTGTGCATTTCCTAAAGAAAATGACTCCTGTGGGAAGAAAGCTTTCTCTTGAGTACAATCTTCAAAACCTGAGTTTCCTTTCATTAGGCCGGGAGTGGGAAACATGGTTTATTTTTTTCCCCAAGAAAATACTTGTTTCCAATAGCCTTTCGCCAGAATGATGCAGTCTGACCAGAGCAGTTGAAGGGCCTAATCTATCTCCAACACTTCAATAAAATGTAAATGTTTGTCATAATAATGCCCCATTGTTAGCCCCAAACGGGGATTTTTCAACCTCTGACTCCCGGCAATGCCGAGAGGAGCAGCAACAGCCGAGTGCTGAAAGAATTTTTCAACAGCAATTTGCTTGTTCCAATTTGCTTTTCAGGCTTGCTGATCGGGATTGCCGGAGCGCCTGTAAAAGGATCTCGTCCTATTAATTCGGCCCAGCCTCCCCTCTTGTTCTAGTCATATTTAGTTTCTCCGGGAGTTCCACTGAGTAAGTTAATTGAATTAGAAGTGCCACCAGGAGCTTGCAGGCACATCTACGGTTTCATGTCTAAACCCGGCTCCCTTCGGCTGCAGAAACAGATACGGGCACCTGTTGAGAAGGTGCAGAAATGTCTAGCGATGACTTGTTCCCACCGCTGATAGCCCCTGCTTCTCCTCTAAGGTTGGTCTGACCATAAACGCCGGCCCAACGGGCTCTGTCCCTTATGCACCCGCAGGTTCTTTGGACAAACACAAGGGAGATGGAGAAATATAATCACTGAATTAGAAAAAAAGGAGAATGCAAGTGCAGTGATTTGAGAAGTGATGTTGTAGGAACGGGCTGATGTAGCTGCTTGTCTCCCTCAGATTTAAGCCTAAATGTGTCTCTTTTAGCAATTCTGAGAGTTATTTTTCTAATTGCTTAATCTGTAGCCTCATCTCATCCACGAATACAGATAAATAAAATGATACCAACTGGATTCTCACCTTTTTCCTACAGTGGAAAGCCTACTAACTTTCAGTTTAGTGTTCAATACAGACACCCTTTTTCTATCAGTGAAAACAAAATCATAATTCATAGATTTTTAGTGAGATTTTGCAGCAAAAGGTACTTAAAATTATGCTCCCAAGCCTGAAAGCTCTTCAGGAGTTGGAAGAAACTCTGAGTTAGGTGTCTGGGGAGCTTTGGAATTTGTGTTGGTCCTTTTCTTTGGAAAAGCCCTTCGAATGGTAAAGTGATTTCTTAGTGATTTGAGAACATAATTCTGAATCCAGCGCTCGCACGCTATAAAAGTACGATGGAAACAAAACGTAGCAACCTGCTGCATAGCCGCAGAATATAGTGAAGCAGCAGAAATAAGCAGCATTTAGGGCGCAATCCTGCTTTTTGCAGGTGAAGCAATGGTTGAGCATCACCACCGGGGGGCAGAAAAGGCCTTTGAAGAATTGAGCCTCTTTCTTGGAAACCACAGCGCTTCTCAAGTCGATGAAGTTCTTCCCTTTCCAATTTATTCCTGTTTATTACGAAAATTACCATGTTGACCTATTAAAACAGGGGCTTGTGCACTGGATGTTGTCTGTTTTAAGTTGTCCTTGTTCTAGAAATGCTGCTAGTGGACCAGAATAGGAAAATATCTGCACGACAAGTGTGTTGGAAATACCTCCTGCTTGGGAACAGACCCCTATTTCTTAAGAAATTAAATAACGTATTACCGTGATCAATTTGGAAATAACTTTTAGTGCAGTAAGGATAGAATATCACCCTAAATCATTCGTTTAATGAGGGTTTATTATTGCTTGACTTTGGGAAAAATAGCAAGCAAAACCAATAGATGCCATTCAGCTATTTATTCTTACATATATATTTTTTCTTATTTATAATATAAACATAGCTATATGTATGTGATAAATACACACGAATAGGCCTGCACTTCAAAATACTTCAAAAAAAGGACTTGCCTCTCCCTTTCCCTCCACCCTGCATGTTTCTTTCTCCTTAAATCAAATCAATGTGGTCCAAGGCATTTTCTGCATTTCATATAATACAACCTAATCTTCCTAAATAATTTAATCTAGTCATTAGTTAAATCGAGTCATCAGTTATCTATCAACAGCTAGGCAGCACAGCGATCAGCATGGGGCTTGTGGGCATCCGTTTGATTTATTTTGGTCACCGTTATGCTCTAATGTTGGGCAGACAACATTTTGGCTTCTTTTCAAAGCGTAATTTCTCCCTCTCGCTGGCATATTGTAGTTTGTATAATCGTGCTGGTAAATATGTAAAATGTTTTCAAATTCTCCCCTTGTATTTTTACTGAATCGTGTGTAACGTTATAGTTGCCAGAGAGGCTCTCAGCAGCCTCACGGACTATCGCGTTACTCCAGATTTTGGCATTTCTTAGAAGGGGATTTCTTAAACCCACTACAGCGGAATGGCCCTTAAGAAGCTGTTACTGTCTAGAGTGTAAATCCTTCTTAGTTTGTGTTTTATTGATCTGATAAATTGTGATGGGGGCCTCCACCGAGCTGCAGTGGTGGTTTGGCAGGCCAGAAGGATGCACTTGCAAATGCCTAGGGAATTTCCTTGGGAATTTTCACCGGCAATGGGAGTAAATGAGAAGTCGGGTTGCAGGGAGGCTGTCTGGGCTACAAGCCACTCATGTGTGATGACTTGCCCTGCAGAGCAGTTTTTTTGGAAATTCAGGTTATTTAACATGGGGGAGCAAGAACACAAATGATGTATTTGAAGGATGGATTAAAGGTTGCTCATGGAATATAAAAATGCCCATAGACCATCCTGATTCTGCAAGGATATGAATGCACTCTTTAACTTTCTGAGCCTGATTTCAACTCTACTGGCAGAGAATGCATTTTAGTAAGTGCTTTAAATCTCCAAAGGTCCTAAAATGAGACCTAAAAGGGGAATAAAATGAGAGTAAAATAAATCTTCCTCTCTGCAGCATATAATTAGCCTCTATAAACAAACAATCCCTCCTAAAATGAATGAGTTAGATGGAAAATCCTCGCAGACGTTTTGACCAAAAAAAAAAAGGAAATGCAAAGGATATTGTTCTGCCTTTCTCCTTGCAATGAGAAAACGCAGCTTTTCACCCAATGCTGTAATCACATTCTCCCTGGCCGACCCAGGCGAATGCAGGATCCGGACCGCGGTCCTGGCGCGCTCCTGGGTCTCTGCAGCTTCTGGCAGGCAGCGCCTCTACGAAGTGATGCAGGATTCAGCAAGAAGGCAGAGGAAAACGGGATTATTCAGCTGTCGGGCAGCCACAGATCCCTTGCCTGGGTTTGGAAAGGTCTGATTTTAGGGCAAGGCTTCTGTAATCGAATGAATTGCGATGTATTTTCTTCTGTGAGTGGGTGGTGGCAGAATATATTGAACTGTGCTGATATTAATAGGAGCAGAGTTGGAGAAGCAGAAAAGGGGTTTTTAGCAAAAGGCAAGGGGAATCCTAAGGGGTGGCATTTCCAGAGATTAAGGAGGAAAATGTTGTGCTCTAGCAGGTTGTGCAAAACCGTGCACCATGCACTGTGCTGCAAGAGAACAGCAGCATCGCTGGACACACAGCCCCATCCTTGCGTTTTGGTAGGCACGCCACAAAAAAAAAAAAATTGCAATATCACCACAATATTTCATTTTGGAAGGCGAATAGGTGCCGTCGCGCCCAAGCCATTCCTGCCGCGGCGGCCGTGTTTGTCCCGTTACGTAAGAAACCAACTCCGTTTGCCATTCAGTTGACTTTCTAACTCGGGAGACGGGACTTTACCTCTTCAAACACGGAGAATAGATTGCATTCTTGGCCCGCGCTTTGAAAGGTTATGGAGAATAAACGCACACCCTGGTAGTGTTCTAGTGAGCTCCCTAATCTCAGTTGCACTTTGTCAGAACGAGGTAACTGGTAGTTAAGTGAAATACCTTAGATCAAAGGGGGATTAATCGCCAACTGAATCCTTGCT
Organism: Crypturellus soui; assembly: GCA_032275445.1. Classification (NCBI taxonomy): domain Eukaryota; kingdom Metazoa; phylum Chordata; class Aves; order Tinamiformes; family Tinamidae; genus Crypturellus; species Crypturellus soui. The sequence continues at coordinate 3,621,806 of JAUBNY010000108.1, read as the reverse complement.
GAATAAACCTGTCATTCAAGAAAATTATTTCCACTGAACTTAGCAGCGGATTGGAGGTATTTGCATAACAGGGACCCAACGTGCTTCAGCCAGGTTAAAAGGTTCGGAATTCATCCAGTGTTTAGCTTTTTGGCTCCTTTTCCTTTCAGCGGCCCTGTACAATGGTTTTTAATCTGATAATGCAGCTAACTATCTAAATGATGTCCGAACAGGAAAGTATTGCAAAGTTTGCATGAGGGATGGATCAATTTCACTTTCAGGAACTCCTAAATCTGATTTGTCGGAATTTAAGATGTAATCCGTCCAAAAAAAAGTCCCTTAAACCCGAGGGCTGTTTATTAACATCCTTTTCTTTTTTTTTTTTCCCCTTTTTTTTTTGACCTTTGTCTTAGGAACAGCCCGTCCTGCCTGCTGCATTCGCTGGGGTTGGAGGCAGCACTTGGGTCGGGCACGCAGGCGGGTGCAGGCACATTTGGGGCTTTCGCTTTTGGGTCTGTTTTTCAGAGGTCACCAGGAATTCACGCATAAACCAGACGGATATAATTAAATAATGGGACCCAACAGGCTTCCAGCGTTTTCAAGGATCAGCCCGTCCAAGAGCTCCAGCCCCAATGGGCTCGTTCAGGTTTTGTCGGGTGATTTGTGCTGTTTTCAACCCAAGCGAATTATCTCCGTTTTATTGTCGCTGCTTTTCGCTGGGACTTTTTGCAGAGAATTTGTCTGCAGGGAAGAGAAAATAAGGGGTCATCCGCAGTTGTCAGGCAGCGCCTTTTGAATCTGCACTATAAAAAATGGGAAAAACGCACTGAAAAAATGTAGATTTGGGGAGGATGCCTCTTGCCCTCTCCCTCTCAAGCCTCCCTGTGATTCATTTGCAAGCGCTTCCACCTCTCCTACCTTTTGGGCACATGGGAGAATGTCAAGCTACATGGCGGACGTCTGATTTCATAATCAGATTTTGACAATAAATGGAATTTAGCTACTTTGGCATCTAGAATGCGCCTGACACCATTCATTCTTTCAGGGGGAGCAGTTCATATTCATTGCAAACTCAAAGCATCTTTCAACTTAAAAAAATTGCAAAGAATGGTTATCAAAGAAAATGAATAAAATCCATATTGAGATAATTTTTTAGAAAATGATTGAAGTTTTAACCCAAGAAAGGACTCTTAGAGTTTCTTATAGCTTAGAATAAGAACATGTCAATCACGATTAAGCTTCTGGAATTGGAATCCCTTTGAAATGCAGCTGTTTCTTCTTTAATTGTGGCAGCGGACTCAAAAGAAAAGAAAGGTCCAGCCTTAAAGATGAGTAAGGAATACAAAATAGCTCAGGATTAGTTGAGGAGTTCAAAGGTCGCTAATTACACTAAGGAGTTCCCAGACACAGGGAAAACATTAAACAGGTCACCTACCAAACGGGAAACAGTCTTTGACTTCAAAAAAAAAAAAAACGAAAAGAAGTTCCCGAAGAGACAGATTTCTAGAGAAAATCAAAAAATCTCAAGCGTCGCAAGTGAGAGCACCTGATCTCGGCGGGAAGGAAATGGGTTGGGTTTGGGTTGCTGCGTGTTGCTACAGATGGCATCGGGCTTTGAAAAATTATCTAGAGCTCAGCCCGGTTTCTAGAAACCTCGGGAAGGTGGGAGATGGGGTTGGAAATTTCTGATTCCTGGTTGATTCCCCTGAATTTTAGCCCCAAGGAGGGCTCGGCTGTGGCTCATTTGGCTAAGGATGAGCTGGTGGGTGCAGGTGGGAATGGCTGGGATGGAGAGCGTCCTGCCGGGCTGCTTGGATGCGGGATGGCAGGGGCAGTGCCTGGGCGCAGACCGGGAGATGGTTCTTCCCTGTCAAAGACTTGATTCCCCTGGGACCTCTAATGCTCCAAGCTCCTCTCCTGTCGCACCAGGACACTGATGGAGTGCACACAAGTGATGGGATCCTCAGCCTGCATTTTCTCTCCTTCCCAAATCACCATTTTATTTCAGCAAATATTGGTGGATCTTAGAGGGAAATGAGATTTGTGGAAATAAGGAATGGGAATTCTGGATAATCTGAGAGACACATCTATCAGAGTGGTCTACACTGGGTCTACACAGGGTCCTGCTCATGCCTGTGAGGGCCACATTCATGCGTGGAAGGCAACAGGAGGGACAGTGATAGGAAAACAAGGCACCGAGAACCCCCTCAAAGAAAGAAGTGCAACAGAAGCAAATTTCAGTATGTTCAGAAATTTGGTAAATAAGTCAAAGAGACAAAACAGCCCGGGGGAATGGCTGTTTTTCAAAGCAACAGTAAGAAAGAACATGTGTAGAGTAGGCGGTGGGGAAGGAAAGGCAGAAAATACAGGAAAGGACAAAATGGACCTTCGCACAAGCTCAGCTGTGACCAGAAGAACTTGTACAAATAGGACCAAGTGTCACAAATTTCTAAGGATATGCATAAAAGATAAAATATATAAGTAGAGCAAAGCTGCTGCTGTTTAATGCCCTTTCATTTGTTTCAATATATGATAAATTGCTTAACTGCTACCAAATTGCCGAAGAACTTAACACTAGAAAACAACACCAAGAGCACCAACAAAAACAGAATAAAAATGCAGAAGAGGGAAGAGGAGGGAAGGAATAAATTAAGAGACAATTCAGAAAAGGAAAGTGCTTATAAATGATCTCAGGTAACAGGATTTACCCCAAAGTACTTGTGGAATGGGCAGAGAGTGTCTTGGAGGTGTTGCCACATACTTTAGGACTCTGTGGGAGGAGAGGACCTCCAGAATACCAGAAAAGTATAAAATACCTCTAAACAGAGTAAATAGAACAAGGATAAGTAACAGCCAGGATGGATTTGCCAACAGTCGGTGCTGTTATGGGCACTAATTCCTTTCTGCAATGGGAGGAACAGGCCCTGTGGACGTGTTGAGGACACTGCGTGTGGTGAAGCTGTGGTCATCAAGGCTGGTCGAGCTTTGGAGGAGGAGGAGAGCATGAAGGACATGGAAGGTGACCCTGCTGCTCACCTTGACACCTCAGGACAGCGCATGGGACACAGCACTGGGAAGGAGAGGTAGGCCGGACCAAGGGAAACATGGCGGCTGAGGGGTAGGCAGGTGTGGAAGAACCAGGCCACGTTAGGAGGAATGTATTCCATGCCAAGAACATGAAAATCAGCTAGGGACACATGATGTGGAGCTTAGGGAACATCCCCTGGAAGGTTTAGGGATAAATAGTCCCTTCAGAGGGAGGGTATGTACTCTCTAACCCTCCTCCAACCCTGCACCCCAAAGCATTTGTCACCTGAGAGTGATACATATTGTGTGTATATATATATACATATATACGTATATATACACACACATACATACTCCTGCTATGTTTTACCCTAAAATATGTCTTTTAGTCCTTGAGCTCCTCACGGCTTTTCTCAGGAGTCCCCCAGTAGTCAGGTGCTCTCACTGTGGCCAAGTGCTCCCTCCTGCTGTGTTTTTCTTCCATAAACGCTCAGATTGGTCCTTCTGGCCACACTAATGCGCACCTCAGCCTTGTACTGAGTCTTTTTGGCTCCTATATCCTTCTCAGCCCTCTCTTCCTCTCACTCTGTATTCATGGCATCTGTTCCAGGTAGACACAAGTGACTGCTCCTGCTGGAACATCTACTTTTGGTTTTACCACATCATTCTGGATGCGGCTTTTCAGCATCTTCATTAATCTCCACTTCTCAGTCATTGCCCCATCCACAAATTTCATCAAAGGAAATTCTGATTTCTTCCGCAACTGTTAAGTCACAACAACTGGGATCTAAAACATTTTGATGACTGTTCCTTATTGCTGTTGCACTCTGAAATATCAGCTAATTTTTAATGTGTTTAATGGGTTACGCGTGGACTTTGTTGTCCTTTAATTTCCTAGGGGTCTGCTACATCGACTCTACTATCCTTTCCAATTGAACTTGCAATCTCATCCAAGATGTTCTGCTATAAATTCATGTTAATTGGCATTACTTATATTACCCCATAATTTCATGAAATAGAGCTCATTTTTATTAATCAAGTGAGTTCGTTATTAACTTCATGCTTATTTATACCCACTATTTTATTTGGGATCATGTAGACGTGCATGTTCATTTTCTTCTAGTTCTTTGAAATGCAATACTAAATTGGAAGAATTTTAGAGAGCTCTTTTACAACTCTGTGCAAAACTATCTTCTGGTATTTCCATGCAGTCTATACTGTTGAGGAAATTATAAATCCCAGGCACTTGAAGCAACTAGAGTTCATGTTGAAGAAGCTGTGCTCTGTCCTAAAAGAGAATTCTTAATTTTTCTCTTTTAAACTGAGTGTTTTTAAGCAATTGTACCATCTTCAAAGGACGTGTTAGTACTTTAAATACTTAAATACCAGATACAGTTGTCAACCATCTGCCTACCAGAACTACTGCGAGATGCCACCACTGCCATGGGGTCCTCAGACTCTGGTGAGCTTATAGTTGCATCTTCCTTGTTTATTTTTAATGCTCTTTTCTCCCTCTAATGAGAAGAGGGAAAATGGCCAGAGCAAGTAGAGAAACAGGAAGACAGTAGCTCTGCTGAGAAGGACCTGGGCGTCATGGTGGACGACAGGTTGACCATGAGGCAGCAGGTGCCCTTGTGGCCAAGAAGGCCAATGGGGTCCTGGGGTGCATTAAGAGGAGCGTCTCCAGCAGGTCGAGGGAGGGGATCCTGCC
>JAUBNY010000108.1:3548937-3606567 GCA_032275445.1 Crypturellus soui | reverse complement strand
CCCGAGGCGGCGGCTCCGCAGCGGCCTCGGCCCCGCGGTGCTGCGGGAGGAGGAAGCGTCGCGGCCCGGGCGCCCGGAGCCCGAGGCCGGGCGCGACATTCGCCCGGGCCGGGCGGGTTCCCGTGGCCTGGCCTGGGGGAGCGAGCGGGGCCCCGTGTCCCCGCGTGGGCCCTCACGCTTCGTTCGTCTGTTTTAAAAAAGAGCTGCATGGAGAGGCCCTGTCGGAAGCAACTAGATGTTGGCCGGGCGTTTGGGTCAACATCGATTCCGTGTTCCCAGTGCTGCTAAAGATAAAATAGAGGAGGCCTCGGCCTAAGGGATAGGGTTGGAAAAGTTGTTTTCCAGTGCGGTGACCGGTGTTTCCTTCTCTCCTCATTTCTCTTTCACCGCAAAGGCAAGAGAGCCAAAATGCAATTTAGTAACGACTGCTGCTAAACTGGATTTTAGTGTGGTGAGCCCTGCCTTAGTTTCGCTTACAGAGACCGGCCCAAGCTGTGTTATCGCCCGTGCCAGGCTTATCTTGTCCTAACCCATTGGTGTTGGCTGGGTACATTTGTATAGCAGGAGGTTGGAAGCTGTGAATCCATCTGATGACAGGCCGAGGCCTCACAAATGACACTTGTGACAGTCACTTTTCATCAATTTCTGCCAAATTGTGAGGGAAATTTATAATAGGAAATAGGCTGTCAGATAACTAAAGGTATCCGTATTAGCAAGATTATTAAAAAGATAATACAAACAAAATTATACGAAGTTATGGCTTTGCAGTGGAATGTGTTGTGTCTTAAAGTGATGTTGTCAAAATTCATTTATTCTTTATAAAGCAAAGATTGTTTTAATGTAACCTCTGGCAGTTGGGAGAAAAAAATACATTTTATTTCTGCATTGGTCAGTGTTCTGTATGTTATAATATCCCCTGTGTGTTAGCATTTCTTAAATAATGCAGAATGTGGCTTATATAATAAATACTAACAGAAACGGATGGACTGGTGCTCCATATAAGTAGGTTTGAAACACGTTTCCCAGATTTTGCCCCTCTTCACGGTATTGCTGTAGCTGTGTTAAGTTATGTCAGAATCACTGCTGTATGCCAGCTGAACTAATTAATGCTCTTTGCTGATGTGTCAGAATGGTTAAAATTAAATGCAGGTTTCTGCTTTACGCGGAGCAGCGGGTATTGCAGGAGGGGACGACGCGGGAAGCGCTGCAGAGGGACCGTCCGCTTCGCCCGCGGTGGCCCAAGGGCACGGGGTGGTTTGGAAGCCGTCACAGTGGTTGTTGCCATTTGGCCAAGCGAACGGGATGCAGGGGTAGGAGCTCCACACCCTCCGTATACGCTCCGTATATAGGGAGGTTGGCGTTGTTTCTCTCCGAGGGGTTAGAATGTGTTTATGAGATTTCCGTAGATCATGCTGCGATATTCTGGCTTGCAGAGTGACTCTGTAAATGTTGCATTTGCTGAAGAGGGGAAGAAAAACACCAAAAAAAACCCCAAGGTCATATAGATATGTGAGGAATTATCTTTCATGTGTGCATCTAAAGGAAGGGAGAAACCTAGGGAATGAAATACAGCATCAGTGAACACTCACACTTTGCATATGGTTCTTCTGTAGGGTTGTATTTGGCATGGGATCCTTACTCCCAGACTGGTTCTCCATCTGGATTACAGGGTCTTCAGAAAAGACTGTGGTAATGATTTTCATATAAAGGAAAAGTGCAGAGAAGAGCCATGAAGTAATTAGGAAGCTGGAGGGTTCTCCTGAAGGGAATGTTACTGCATGGAGTGATTTGTTTAAGTTGCAAAAATGTTTTCCAACTTTTAGATGTGAAGATGACAACAGGAGAGAATTTATGCACAGTATGAAAATACTGCATTATAACTTAGAAGGAAAGGGATTCACTTAAGGGAAACTCAGGATGTACTTCAGGAAGAACTGGTATGAAGGCATGAGTGACTTGGAGAAGAAAGGATTTTAAGAAGAAACTTTTTATTTCCCTTCCCGTTACTTCTGTTGAGATTTTACACCTGCCAATACTAGAGAGAGTTTGATGCCTGTGGACTTTCTTGGTTGTGGTGGTGATTTTGCTTTATCCCAAGCATTACGGACAGCAGTGGTGGCAGGTTTCATTAGGAGAAATGATAGTGGTGGCAAGAACCTCTATTAACCATAGCTGGTTTTGGTCCTGTGCTGGGCTGCATCTTACAGTTTGTGTATCAGAGTTTTAGAGCTCTTGCTGCTTGTAATTTGAAAACTTTCCTAATTGTGGGAATGTTTAGTAACCATGGGCATGGCAAGGTTGTTAGCATGTAGCAATACTGTTAGATTATCAGGTAAGTAGAAGTGGTGAGTGCATTCTTTAAAGATGGGTGTTATTGGACTTTATTTCAATTTTGAGTTTAATATTGATGATGTGAAAAAAAAAAAGTGTTTTGAGCTGATTTAAGTACTAGGTCAACTGAAGTAAGAGCTCTTGGATTTTATAGTAAGGTCTCTGCCCTCAGATAACACTGTCAAGTGGAGTGTTCTGGAAGATTCAGCAGATATTATAGAAGAAATTTGTGTAAACTTATGTTTTTAACATTGTTAATGTGCTGCTTTTCCTTCTTGGGAAAATGCAATACATTGTTTGGTTTGGTTTCCTTTATTTCCCCCCCACACTTTTTTTTTTTTTTTATCAGCTCCATTCTTGCAGCTATACGTTGAGGTTAGATGGTGCCCAGGGGCAATCTTGGTGTAGCTCTTGCCACGGGGCAGTGCCCTGGTCAGTGTCCAAGCACGGAGCAACTGCTGAGAAAGCTGCTTTTGGCAAGTTATTTTTTCACCAGATCTCTTGGCCTCTTTGCAGTGACCATCGGTGAACTCACCTGAATATGAGAACAGGTAGTTTAAAGCTAACTCCTAACAGACCTACAACAACTTTTTGGTGGCACTTTGGCAACCTCTATGCTAGATGTCCAAACTCACTATATTAAGAAGAGGGTTCTCTGCATTAAATATGTAAACGTAAGAGGTGATGGGGTAATTGTCAGCACTGTACTTGTTCTTGATTGCAGTAAAGCTTCTAAATGCTTTCCGAATGGTGTGTAAGCAGCTGCTTAAGAAACTACCTGCTGTGGCCAATTGTAAAGAGTTTTTATTCTGTGGCTAGGAGCCCTTTGTGGCAGATGAATACATTGAGCGCCTGGCATGGAGAACACCTGGAGGAGGTTCCAGAGGTGGAGAAGCTTTTGATCCAAAAAGGTAAAATAAAATTGCATAATGGTCCGAGTGAATGTATCTCTAATTGTACTGTTTTATTACATGTGCAACAAAAAGCCTGCGTGCAGTTTCGGTGTGTGTCCAAGCAGGTTTTCAACTGAGAGAATTGCTAGAATTTGTGACCATGAGCCAATTGTTCAGAGCCACTGTTATTCAGTAGCAAGAATAGGGAAAGTCACTCTCTGATTTAGACCTTTCGAGTAAGAGCATTAATACTGTTCGTTGTGATCAGACATGGATGTTTCCAAAACCCTAAACTTGCTCAGTTAAAACTTAATGGGAGGTTTTGCTGCTAAGAAAGTGTAGGTGAATTTAATCATTTTTTTGCTAGTTCAGCTCCCTGAACTGAATTTCTGCAGGACCTATTTCCCATATTGGTGCAATCAAAGGACATGGACACGCAAGTGGGAAGGGAAGAAGGGCAGTAACATGGCAGGGTTGACTCGGATTGTTTTTTGTGCTTGTGTGGTATAGGCTAACACATATATTTGTGTGCTGTAGGGGCCTATAGCATGAACTAGTAGTTTACTGCTGCTGAATGGAGATGGTCTTGGGCCCTGTTCCTTGCTCCTGGCTGCAATGGCTCTTCTCAAGCCAGGTCTAGGCCTTCCTTTGATCTCATGGTAGACTGGTTTAACTCACTAAAATGTCGGAAAATCAACCTGACAAAACACAGCTTTGATAAAAATAAAGGTTAGCAAATTCTTGTGACTGAGAGGCTTAAGACCAGATGCAGAGAGAAGAAGCTGCATGTCTGTAAGCTGGTAGAAGGGAGGAGGTGGGCGAGAAAGGAACAAGGGCAGGGTAGGGAAGTGAGCAAGGAGGAAGCAGAGGGGAACCTGCCCCTCTTGTTTGTGGTGAGCTGTTGAGTTGGCCTGGCCTTTCTGTGACACCTCACCCTAAATCTAGAAACCGTCTGTCTGTGTTCTGGGCAGCCCTGGGTGGTGCTCAGATGCGTGGTTTTATATGGCAGAATTAAACATCTAGGCTTCTGAATTCCCAGCTCCTGTTTTGCTTTCAAAAGAGCTACTATTTTTCAAATAGTGCAACTTTTAAGCTTGATGTTTCAGTGTATTCTGTGTAGAGATGTATTTTGGCATCTCAAATGAGAATATCTTCGAAGATGAGCTCGACTTTGCTACTTTTATAGGCCCTGAGATGCTTATAAGCTAGTTAGCTCAACAAAAGGTTTAGCTACCTGAACATTAATTTAGTTTATGGTAGTGGGTGAATTCAAGGTGCAATAGCTGTTTCCTAGTGTCTCCTTACCCCCAGAATGAGATTGTGACCTGACCTAGAACACTGGAGAAGTTAAGCTGCTTTCATTCAAGCACAGTTATGAAAAGCCCTACTAGTGTGGTCGGAGGACCAGCTCTTTGGAGATATGCAAGTACAGCAACCACCATGGATTTTGTATCAAGATGCTGAACCCTCAGTGTTCGTCATGGGCTCTGCATCTTAAAAGAGCTTCGTATTAATCCTGCCCCCCTCATACTAGAAATTCCCAAGAGAAAAGTGTTTACAGTTTGTGAGTTGCATGGGAACTAAGCAGGAAGAAGTCTGGAATTATGCAGAATTACTTCCTCTAGCTCTTTCCCCATAATTGTTCCTGGAGAATAATTTAGTGCACTCGGGGATCTGTACTGATACCCACTAGGTTTAAACTATCTGCTGTGTTTCTATTGACATGCTTGTGTTAACTTCTGCAGTGTAGTTTGACGTTTATCAGGACAAGTGGGAGCTCCTAGAGCTGTAAATATTTTTCTCTTGGGAATTTTCTAGTGTGAGGGTGCAAGATTAATACAAAAAAAAACCCATAGTGTGAAGGACATGTTTTTTCCTACTCTGTTTTTGGAAATGGTGCTTTTGTTATTATTTTGTAGAAAGGTTATTGAATTCTTACCTTCTATTCTCAGAAAACAGACAAGTAGCCACCTGAAAAAAGCGAACTGAATTGAACAGTCCGTTAAAATGAATAGAAGCTCTTTAAAGGTATCATTTGAAGTACTGATATCTTTAAACTAAAACAGTGAACAGAAGTACAGTTCACATGCTGCCATGGTTCGTATGCTCATTTACTACAGCAAAGTAAAAGCTAGTCCTTTTTAGCAGCAGTAACTACTGAAAATTCAGGGACCTTCTCGTGCAGCTGAAGTGATTCACATGTATTATTAGTCTCATTTCGGTTTGGAGAGAGCTCAAAGTGTTTGCAAAGAGAGGAACTCTCTTTGTAGTTGTCCTGGGAAGGAGTCATGTGAGGATAAATTAACAACCTTCCCCTCTTCCCTTGTGGTTGCTCAAAATGTCCAAATTAGTGTGGGGGAACTTGGGGGGAATGAGATGCACCTCCTGCCTTTCAGCATTTCTGCAGGTTGGGGGGACTTCAGGGTCCTTGCAAGTCTCCTGAATCCAGTGTAAGGTGAAAATGTGGCATCCTGAGCAGTCTAGAAATACCTTCCTGGCATGGACTGGGTTTTCCTTCCCTCTTCTGCTTTGACATTAAACCTTGATGACAGAGTTCTCTGATATGTTTTCAGCTGTTAGCATTAGGTCTATGGTTGTGGAGGATCTGTGAATAATCGCATATCCCATGCATCAGGGATTGGGGCTTTTTAGGAATGTGTGAGCTGAAAGATAACTGGAATGAGATAAGAGACAAAAAGAAGAATGAGAGAAGGAAAGACATTCCAAGTATGGAAGGAGGAAGAATAGACAGAACTTAAGAATGTGATTGAAAATACTGTGTTTGGAACGAGGAAAATGAGAGTCTGAAAGAAAAACAGAAGTAAAGCAAGAGAGGGAAATAAATAGGTACTTCTTATAGGAAGATTGTGGTGCTGTGTGTTTGATTTTTGTTTGTTTTTTTGGTTATAACCAGTGGTAGAGCCAGGTTCTTGAGCAACTGGTGTTTAGCATTTTTTTTCCCCACCACCTACCATTTATGTGGTCACATTTCTCCTGTGTAAACCTGGAGAGACTCCTGCACAACTAGGACAGGGTAGTTGAAAAGAAAATGCCATTGGTAGGTTAAGAGTGATGCTGTTGGTGAGTGATCTTTTCTAAGCTTTGGACACAGGACAATGTCTTTTAAACTAAAGCCTGTTTAACTATCTTTTATTTCAAATCAGATTATTGGAAGAATTTGTGAATCATATCCAAGAATTACAGGTAATGGATGAAAGGATTCAGAGAAAGGTGGAGAAGCTAGAACAGCAATGCCAGAAGGAAGCAAAGGAATTTGCCAAGAAAGTACAAGAGCTGCAGAAAAGCAATCAGGTAAAATCTGGAGCATATAGGCAGTGCTAAGCTGTAAAAGTTTCAAAAGCCTCAAATGCTCCGTTAACATTTCTTGGTAGAGTGAGCCAGTGTTTGAGATAAAATAAGGAAGGTTTGTTGAAAAACAATTTCCCCTGACAGCAGTGCTTATCTGCAGATTCCGTTAATGACTGTCTGTGTTTCTGAGAGTCTTCCCAAGTTTAAAGGAACACACTGAACTTTAAGCAATTGTGTTACTTAATTTAGTCCTTCTGAGTAGTCTGAGATACAGCACTTAAGATGCTGCTACCTGAGTTCACTGTGCTGCTTATTGAAGTGACGTGGCGCTTCTTAAAGTAGAGCAAGTGGAAATCATCAGTTTTGTGTCTGTTCTCGCAGATTGCCTTCCAACATTTTCAAGAACTAGATGAGCACATCAGCTATGTAGCAACTAAGGTCTGTCACCTTGGCGACCAACTGGAGGGGGTAAACACGCCACGGCAACGGGCCGTGGAGGCTCAGAAGCTGATGAAATACTTTAATGAGTTTCTGGATGGAGAGCTGAAGTCTGATGTTTTTACAAACTCTGAAAAGGTAAGAGCTGTCAGCGGGATGAAAGCAGTTCAAAGCGAGAAGCTGTACTGCCCTAATTACAAGCTGCTACCATGACTTGCCATGGTCAGACTTCAAACCCAGCGAGTGACTGACTTGTTAAAGTTGCATTGTTCTGAAATGTAAATTAACAGCACCGGGCTGCTGATCGCTGATAAAGCGTTTGTACTCGGCGATGCCTAATGTGGCAACGGGGCATTTCTTCATTTTATGAAATTATCAGAGATTTGAGCAATGCTGGGAGGGCAACTTTAAAGTGCATACAATATCTGCCTTTTCCCTTTGAACCCCTTGCCTCAGATCCACCCTGTAATGCAGAACGTTTCTGAATGCAGCTTCTTTGTGAAACTTCACTGTGTTGGGTCAGTCCACTGGCCTTGGATACCTTTTTGTCTCAGCAGGCCTGTGGGCTTTGTATAGTCCTGTGGTTACGTCTCCACCCTCTGATTTAGAAGAACCGGGCAGGAAAACTTCAAAGAAACCTTTAAGCATTTTGTTTTTCTTACGCTTCGAGAGTATCTTCGTAAACCATATAGAATCTGAATGGTGCAGAGAGGAACTGAAGAAAGAGTCTCTAGCTGCAGGCAGGAGGGCGCATGTAAGATTCCCCCATGCAGTAGATGAGATGAATAAGTAAAGTTTTTGAGGTGTGTCCCAAAGAGTCTTCTTGCTCTGCTTAAATCCTGTGCAGTGGTGTACTCGATCGTGGTCGGAAAAAGTTGTAGTGTGTGGGAGCAGCAAAAATTTAGCTTGTGCATTCAGCAAAAAATATGTCTGTACTTGGAATATATCTCAAAAAGGACCTAAGAATAGGTTAATAGCCATTGCTTCACTACTTAGCTGAAGGTGCCTCTCCGGGAAATGAAAAGCTAATCACTTCATGTACTTGTACTCCCAAGCAGTCATTTCCACAGTGCCTTTTGAATGATCGTTTGTGGATATATGGTAATTGCTGGTTGACAGTTTGCCTTAGTGAAAGAGTGCAGAAAAGCATTTCTTACTCTCAAGGAATATGGACAGGTTTCAACAGAAGAAAAATGTGCTACGGGCAGTCTTTTTCTAGACCTGCTTAAGATTTTTATTAATTTATTTAATTAGTAGAAATGAAACATATATTTAAGAGAATAAAATGCTTTTTATTCCTGTGAAAAGTATTTTATTACATCATACTATTAAATGGAATAGCATAAGTTAAAGAGAATTATATGCAGTCTGTTGAAGGGTCTCTTATTCAAAATTCTGCTTTTACTCTACCAGTAACTTAAGGATTCATGATTTCTAGTGAAAGATGTCAAAAGTCTCTCGTAGATTAATAGGTTAAGCCTGGAGGGTGACAAACAAATTAATCCTTATATATCCTGAAAAATAATAAGACATTTGATGAATCTGGAGGATGAGAAGCGTAGCAAAGTCCAGGCATTTTCTATTAGTCTGTGCAGGAGCACAAACAAGATTTTCTGAATATGAGTTGTCCTGTGCAGTTCTCTTTTAATCAAGGTAGGCTAGTTCCATTAAGTAACTTTTCGTTTCTCAACTTAGAGAGAAGTAATGTTTACAGAAGAACCTGCCCAGACATGTGCTGTGAGATTTTAATGTGTCTCTGAACTAAAAATAGTTTTGTATTATGAACTAGTAACAAATATCCTTAAATGCTAAAACAGCAGTGTTTTCTGATCTCCAAACTGATGTGGTTTTAAACATTTTTGTGGCTTCTAAACTGTACAGTCCCTCAGAAGAGCTTTTTTTTCCCTGCATTTGTATTGTTGCTTCCCCCTTACGTTTTGATTGTTCAGCTGAGCATTTCTAATGTCTATGATCTGATTATTTGTTTTCTGTTGGGTCCTGTGTTATGTATCACAGTCCTTGTCCTCTTTAACTACTCCTTTGTAGGAAGAGTGTAAGAGTGAGCAAATTCCACCAGTTAAAAGAATTCAAAATGATCTAATGGTTTGCTTGTACTTCATGCGACGATATTGTCTTGTGCTCATATTTAACATGTTTGCTATTATTCTTAAATCCTTTTCTCCATGTCTGTTCAGTGCTCAGTATTGTTCTGTTATGCCTTTTAACTTCCTGTTCATAATATTATCTGTCAAAGTTTTTCTGTCGTTGTTCTTTGTCTATATCTTTTTCTGATTTCTTTTTTCAGATATGGTATAGCCTTTAAATTATATTTTACAGAATCCATATTTATTTAGATTTAATAGTTTACAGGAGCCTGATTCAATTAAAAATGAAATATGTTCGCATTTAAGCAGAAACGATGGAAAATTGATTTGTCATGGCTTCTGTCGTGCATAAGAAAAGCCCTGAATTCAGTAAAATCTCAGAAGTTAGTTACATCTATTGTGCAAAAAAAGATGGAAAATGTCCTTTTGTAACCCTGGCAAATAACTGCTAGTACATCGGCCATCCTAATGCCATCAGTATTGATTAGGATTCTTAGTTAGGTATTTAGGTTGCTGTAAGCTAATAGAAATAATTGCTGTTTTGTTGAATTTGAGGGGCAGAGCTGCTTTTGGCTTCAGAGGCTGTTGTAAAGTGACCGTTCAAAACATGAGCTTGTCGTTTTCGAGCTCCTGTTTTTGCTCAAGTGCCAAATCGGGGTGATTGTGCTACCTATCATTACGTGTGTGCCTCGAGTTAGTCTTGAAAAGTTTTAAACTAAGCACCATAAGTGGTGCAAGAATAGGGTTTGCTTGCTCCCATCCCTGCCACTCCAGTTCTTTGGAACATGATTAACAGGAAAACAAGATTAATTTCAATTTTCTTCATATATAGTCATGTGGTAAAGACTTGGCTTTTGCAGCAGCTAGACCAGAGTAGTTTCCATTGCTGCTTCAGTGTCCCGTAGTCCCCATCACAAACCATGCCCAGCTTGGACCAGGTGGCATCTGATGAGCAAATCCACTTCAGTCCAAAACAGCCATGTTCACCACATTTTCAGAAGTGTCACTTGCTGTTTCTGTAGTTATATTAACCTAGCAAAACAGCTGCTAAAAGCTGCTTGCATCTACTTCTCATGCTGACTGATTGTGGAAAGAGAAACACTAAAAGCTTTTGCTCTCCAGGATGGAGCAGAAATTTGCATGCTGCTTTACCTCTGTTTGATAGTTTTCTGTCTCCATGAAACTGCTTGTGTTTTGTAGATAAACTAGCTTTTGTCTTGATTCACCCACCCACTCCTTGCCTCACCATGTCCCACATTGTCTGCACACGGTTGTTCTCTACTTCAAATTTAAAGAATTCACCATCAGGAGCCTGAAGGTGCTGGTCCCTTCCATGAGTACTTCAACCATTTGTAGAAATAGGAAGCTTGTGTGTGAAAACAGAAGTGGAGAGGTAAAAAAGGAATAGGGCATCATCAGACTATCTTTAGTAATTCTGTCATGTTTTTTTTCCTAACAGATTAAAGAGGCAGCTGACATTATTCAGAAACTTCATTTGATTGCACAGGAACTGCCTTTTGACAGGTGAAATCCTAAAATCCAATCTGAGTATCTTTTTATTTAAAAAACAAACAAAAACCTTTACATAGATGCAACTTTTTCTGATGCTTCTCCTGTCTATTTTTGATGCTTTATTAAGTGATTCATGTAGTAGCTTTTGAGATGGATTGTGTGCTTATTTCTGTCTTCTATTGTTGAATTTGTGTTCACATACTCGTGTTTTAGGATCATCTTTGCATGCACATCTTAAACTGCTTAACAGACTTCTAATGGGATAATTTCACTATGCTGACTTAATGCTACATGTAAATTAGATGCCTGTAGGTTTGCTATGCATATAAGACACACAACTTTTCTATCATCTTTGTGTTATGCATTTCTGTTTCTAAATAATTGGGTCCCTGTTATTAATGTGCTAGAGTTTCTGTGATTTCTTGTGATGTGGATTTGAATTTAAACATGGTATATTTTTCATTTTAACAGGTTTTCTGAAGTAAAATCAAAGATCGCAAGTAAGTTATCTATGCAGCTCAATCCATATTACTATATTTGAATTTTTAAAGCTGATTAGAGAAATCTGCAATACTGTCAGTATTACAATCTTTGTCAGTGCTTGCATTGCACAGCCTAATGGTTTTTTCGTTTTTCTCCCCATTCCTCTGCAGGTAAGTACCATGATTTAGAATGTCAGCTAATTCAAGAGTTTACCAGTGCTCAACGGAGAGGTGAAATCTCCAGAATGAGAGAAGTAGCAGCAGTTTTACTTCATTTTAAGGTAAAAACCAAAGGTTTTAATGGCATTTTCAAAAGCTGCAGTGCATTCTCATTCTAAGTGAAATATTTCCAGAGGCAGAACTCCTATATCAGATAACTTGTATGCCTTTAAAATTACTATGTTGTTCCATCTGAAATCAAATTTAGGGGGATAAAGGAGGCAGATTATGAGAGATCACAGGCGGCGTTATTAGAGACCTAGTTCTGAGATAATCTTGTCTCTTGTGTGTGTGCGGAATTTGGGGCCTGAGGAGGGAGTGTATATCCATAGAGAGTCCTGAGAGTATGCCAGATTTGTGACAAAAATGAGTTTGAAGGAGTTCATGTATCTGATGAATCTATTTGTTTTTGAAAAAAAAAGCATAGGAGTTATTTCCTTTATTTCATTGTGTAATGAAGGCATAGAAAATGGATTTTAATTCTGAGTTGTTTTGCTCCTTCCATAGGGCTACTCCCATTGTGTTGATGTGTACATAAAACAGTGTCAAGAGGTAATGCATTTTATTTTACATTTATCTCTTTGGGTGTTTATTTAGTCTTAGTGTTTTGTAAATATATTTTTCAATGTATTCCTAAAATTCTAGGGTGCATTTTTGAGGAATGATGTATTTGAAGATGCAGCCATCCTCTGCCAAAGGGTGAACAAGCAAGTTGGAGAAGTCTTCAGCAATCCAGAGACTGTGTTAGCCAAACTCATTCAAAATATCTTTGAAGTTAAACTTCAGGTATTATAAATTTTAGCATGCTAAAGTTAGTTGAGGAAATTTTCTTTCAGAAGCAGCGTAGTAGCAATTACTGAGAATGTATAATGTTTGTAATCTTCCATAAAGTCGTAAAACCCTATCTGATTGATCTATAACAGTTCACAGATAATTGGAGTTATTTCAAATGAAGATATTTGTACTCTGAATGCTGTGGTGCAGATAAAAACTAAAATTTGCTTATGTAAACTTATAAGGAAATCAGTGTTTTTTATTAACTAATTCATAAGATGCTATAGACATACTTGATTTCTTCTGTAGCTTTCCTATCCAAAACATGCCAGAAAAAGAATCTTACATTTAATAAATATCTTTAATCTGTTCATTCTTAGAATTATTTTTTTTTTATATTTGAGGTTAGCACTTGAGTAAGCAAAAATAACATCTCCTTTGCTTAGTGTGAACTGTAGAAAAGCCTTTAGTCCTTTTGTGTTTTTGATTTAGTTTTTTTGTTTTAAGTAAAGCATATTTTCAAAACATTGTCTTTTATCTTTCACTCGCATGATACTCCTTTTCATTTTCAAATTATTCCTTAGAAAAGATGTGTTAAATCTGTATCTCTAGGTAAAGCTAGATCTGTAAATTAGAGTTTGAAAAACTAAGAATTGATGAATGGCATTACAAAGCTGCATAATTTGTGGTAAATTCTGTGTAATCTAACAGGTAGGGAAAATGAACTCTGTTTGACGCATATTCTTCAAACAGATAAATATTGTATCTAAATTTTTCAGAGTTTTGTAAAGGACCAGCTAGAAGAACACAGGAAGTCAGATGCAGAACAGTACCTTAAGAACCTCTATGATCTATATACAAGGTATTTGCACACTTGTGATGAAATTATTTTTGTAGATACCCTCCTGTAATAAGTTGATTTATTATCATGATAGAGGAGGACAGGCCAAAAATGTAAGATACTCACAAAAAAAAAGCCTTTACAATGATTTCATTCTTAAAGAAACTTTAAAATAGCCATTGTTATTTGCAACTGAAAATATCTAGGTTGGTGATCATGGAGGGAAAGAGTAATTTGTCTTTTATTCTTCAAAAATTATACTAAAGCCACTCCTCTACATGTTACCTAGTGACTTATGTGATTGTAATTGTATTGTACCTAATGAAATGCGAGTTATGCTGAGTTCTTTACTTAAATGTAGAGTTGCCAGAAGTCCTAATTGTGATCAGTATTCTGTTGTGCTGTGTGCTTTACAAACATGTAATGCTGCAATTCATACAAATTCAACCTTCTCCTCCTCTCCCTCTTGTTTCTTTTGCATAAAGAACAACTAATCTTTCAAGCAAATTGATGGAATTTAACTTGGGTACTGATAAGCAGACTTTCTTGTCTAAGCTTATCAAATCCATTTTCATTTCCTACTTGGAGAATTACATTGAGGTGGAAATTGGGTATTTGAAAACCAGGAGCGCTATGATTCTGCAACGCTATTATGATTCCAAAAACCACCAGAAAAGGTCCATTGGCACTGGAGGGTGAGTTTCTTCTGTGATTTTTTTTTTCTCTTTTTAAAGTGGAAGGGAGGTGGTAAAGGGGATAAATAAAATGATTGCCTTGTCAGTTGTGTAGTGATCAATTGCAAAAAAGCAGGCTTTTAAAATGACCTAAAGCCTTTTATGTTTTATTGTCACCTTATTATTTATATTACCTTCTGGTAAAAATGTGCTGCTCTCAATACATGTGAAAGGTGATGCATGGTATTTATACACTCCCGGGAAATGAAAAATGCCAGTTAAACCTATGTTTTAACTTAGGATCCAGATCCACAAAAGGACTGAAGCAAAATTAAGGTACCTAAAGCATGTATATGTTTGTATCTAAAAGCATACATTTTTTTACACCTGCCCAGGCCTTGTGGCCCCCGTCTAAGACCTAGGAAGGGGAAAAGACCATAGCAATATCAGTGAAAAAGCTCTTATTAAGCCCAGAAGATGCAATGGTCTTAGAGAGAAAGGTAAAACATGACTTCGTTATTTTCAGCATAGAGAAACTCTAATAAAGGAGTAGTGAAAGGTGGGAAAGGAAGAATTAAAACTTGTATGAAGCAGAGGTGGCAAGATTACTGCTTCTGTCAAAGAGCTGCTAGATTTAGTATGTCAAGAATGAAAAGTGATTTGGATAGAAAGACAGCAACACCAAAGTAATTAAACAAATTAAAAAACAAAGATGTGAAATTTAATTTTCTCGGGGAAAATTAAATTGATTGTAGTGACTGAATTTATGGGTTGCTTTATGCATGCAAACGTGTTTGAGCATGCTTGACTAAAAAAGGACTGCCTAGACAGTGGATGTGGATGAGAGGATTTCTAGGTATGGATGAGGTGGAAAACCTGCAAGAACATTTAGTAACTAGAATGCGGCAGAATGTGTGGAGGCTGAACTTCCTTAGTGGAGCAAAAGTCTCATAGGAGTCAACTGAAATGACTTTTATTCCACAGTGTGGGGTATAGATGTTCCCATGATATGAATGTGCCATGGCAAAATACGTCTGAATCTGTGGTCAGAGGTGGTAGTTGAGCGTTTACTAGCAATGTTTTTAAGCTTTGTAAGACTGTCTTAATGCTTGCACATCCTAAACTGTGTCCTGGGTCCTGTTTTTTTGTAAGTTAACATCTAAAATGTCTTAAACATGTTTTTGAATCAGAACATCAATATTTCCATCCAGTGAAATTATCCTTTTGTGTGTCTGTTTTCTAGTATTCAAGACCTCAAAGAGAGGATAAGGCAGCGCACTAACCTACCATTGGGTCCAAGTATTGACACCCATGGAGAAACTTTTCTCTCGCAGGAGGTGGTGGTTAATCTTCTGCAAGAAACTAAACAAGCTTTTGAAAGATGTCACAGGGTAGGTGTGGTTCCTCTGCTCTGCGTTAGTAATGTAACTTTGTGCCTCAAATGAAATCTGAGGTTGAACATGTCATTTTTCAGCTGAAGTGTAGCGGGGAGAAAAAGAACTTGAGCCCATTGAACAAATGAATTCTCTTGTGTTTTTTTCGGTGAACAAGGGTCATAGTGAAGGCTAAGGATTTGCTTTTGAAACATGAATCTAATTTTATTTTGTGGTTTTTAATACCATGTACTTTTAAAAATTATTTGGAGGAAGTGGGGAGCGTTAAACTTGTGTATCTGTTGTTTTTGTTGCTTAGCACAAGTACTGGAAAGATTAATGTAAAAAGAAAAATCTTACTTTAAAAATATAAAGAAGAGTTTCGCAAGGAATGTTCTCCTGAGTCAAGTGTATCATATTCTCTTGTAGTGGAGAATATCATCAGTAAGAAGGTGCAAGGTATATCTTTGCTCTTGCATTGTTTACCTTGGTAGTCCTCTACTGTTCTTTAAATGCTTAAGTCTAACAAAAATATATTTTCCTGCCGATTAAGCTGCTGGTTTTACTGACATTTATTTTCTTTTTTGTCTGGTATTTTAGTGCAAGTGGTAAGTGAGGTTGAGGACATTTTATTTTTTATGTAGTAGTGTGACACCAACAGAAGATCAGCTACATTGGGTGACACTGGAAGTCTGTCTACCCCAGTATCCTGTCTCTGTGTTTTCCTAGGAAAAGACAAAAACACTGAGCACTCACAGCATGATCTTTTCCATGAACCTCTTCTCAGCATCCAACAGGATGCAGTTTTGGTACTTACTGAGCCAGAGTTTACACCTGGACCAATGTATTTTAATGACCCTTCCTTAATCTGTCCAATTCCTTATGTTTTTTTCTTATTTGAAACTTCCTTATAATTTTATCTTCCATAGCATCCTGTGGCACAGTACTGTTTGGGTATCACTAAGAAAGAAATAGTTTCAGTTTTATTTTTTGATGCTGAGGAGTTTGTTGATGTAAAAGACTGTTCCTGAATAGTTCTGTATATGGACCTCTCTCATTTGGAATAACACTCCAGTTATTCTGGAATACTCGTTACCATTTAAGCTGATCCCCTATCTAATCAGATAAACTTTCCAATACATGTAAAACTGACCTTTAAGATCAAAACTTTTCTTTTTCTTTAAAGCTCTCTGATCCATCTGACTTACCGAAGAACGCTTTCAGAATTTTTTCTATGCTTGTAGAGTTCTTATGTACTGAACACATTGATTATGCACTAGAAACAGGCCTTGCTGGTGAGTATACTTTTGCTTTTGGTGGGCTTTGAATGTGTGGTACTTAATCAAAATCTTTTCTGAGCACTTCATCTCACTGGCCTTTCAGGATCTGTAAAGATCCTTGTTGTGCTTAACTGATTGACCTTGTTCAGTAACTATTGGCTAAAAACTAGTTTTGTTCATTTGGGACATTTAGGGTCCTCCTAAGTGTAATTTCCATTTGAGAAACTGGCGCCTAGATAGGAAGACAACACTGGCTTCGGAAAGATTAATAGCACAGAAGACAGGGCATCAGCACTCCCTAACTCTTTTAATTCTTGTCTTTGCCATAGCAGGGGAAAAAAATTATTAAGACTTAGTGTTTTATGTTTTATAAGGATTTGATGTATATTTGTATAGCTATGCATTTTAAAAGGCTCATGGCAGCAAGTAAGAACATTGCTTAATGTTCTGATTAAAATTATCTATAATTAGATTATTTAATTAATCTAAAGTTATTAATTAAAATGTCTACACGCACACACACACACACTACATATATATATATATATATATATATATATATCTTGACAATGAGAGCCTTCCCTGAATCAAAGTGTGAAACTCATGCTCTGAAGAAACGCTGAATTTGGTTGTTCTGTTTTGCTTTTAGAAATTTTTAACAGCAAGATACGTATATTCATGGTTATATATCAGGTAGTTTTATTGCAGCTTATTGCCTTTTCTACTGATTACAGAATTCCTATTAGCTCCAGATTAGCTCCATTAGCACCAAGTAACATTACTCCAGCAGAGTAATGTTACTTGGTGTATCATTGAGAAGTGTTCTATATATTGAACATCATGGTAAACTTTTTCAAACTAACCCTGTGATTTAGACATCCATGGGAAAAATTTATGTATTTTAAGAGTCATCATGCCAATTGGAAAACTGCATATCACTGCGATACTAACGAAACTCCTTTGCTTCAGGCATTCCTTCTTCTGATTCAAGGAGTGCAAATCTCTATTTCCTGGATGTTGTCCACCAAGCCAATACTATTTTCCATTTATTTGACAAGCAATTCAATGATCATCTGATGCCATTGATCAGGTACCTTAATTCCGATTTCATTTCTTTAGTGAACAGTCACTTTTGGTGAACAAAGCCGCTTTTTCCTTTTTTTTTCCTGATCTCTCTCAAGAGGAGTTTCTTCTTGGAGTGGTTCAGGTTGCCCTTGTGGGAAGATAAAATGCTGCAGATAGCCTGGTGTGCTGTGAATGGGAGGCATTTTGCTCAGTGGGGACAGCGCTGCTGCAGCAAGTGACAACACTGCCCATCAGCACTTGGCAAATCCCGACCAGGGCAGCTAGATTTTGAGACTTGAATTGTTATTTTAAAGCCAGGTAGCTTCCTCCAAACTAGTCCTTTCTGAGAACAGCTGAATGGGAAATCTTCACAAATCCATGTTGGAAGAGCTCCAGCAAATAAATTTGTTTTGATGTTTATCTCTGTTACTTCCCAACCCTTTATGCTGTTGTAGTTCGTCTCCTAAGTTATCTGAATGTCTTCAGAAGAAAAAGGATATCATAGAACAAATGGAAGTGAAGCTGGATATGGGCATTGATAGGCAAGTAAAGATTTGAACTTTCTGTTAATTACTGATTCTCATAAAACTCCTTTGTGATATATATTAGCTTTCCATTTGAGGGTGAAGTTTTTCTGAACACAAAATTTATTTATTTTCTTTTTCCTTTAAAACCATAAGCACGCATATCCTGTCAGGGAAACAAAGATTTTTGTTTGTTTGGAGGCTCATATTTTTCTTGGCAGATTTCTGACCTGATACAAGTAGTTTTGCAAGGACTTTTTTAGAAGGTTTTTGATTCTGTTGAGAAAATGTTGAATTCAATTCACATTGTTGGGAGAATTTGATTGACATTAATTCTCATTCTGACCTTGACTTGATTGAAGTTGTGGGTGATTCATTTAGTCTGTGTCCGTTAGCCCAAATAACCAAGTTTAATATGAGTAAACAGAACTGTACTGCAACTGCCCTGCTTTGCCCAAGAAGGATGTAGCGCTCCTGAATTTCCAAATGATGTTACTCAGTCTAGAACAAGTTAACTCAAATTTCTGTGGCTCTGTTTTCTTGACGTGGTAGTAGAAATAAGCCTTCCTCTGAGACTTGAGGACTACTTTGGAAATTATAATCCCAGTTCTTATACAGATCAATCTATTGAGAGGGATGGGGACAGCCCTGTATAGGGAAAGGAGTCTCTGCATTTGTGTCCTGCTACATAATTTCTGTGGAGATGGGGATTTGATGCAGTTTATTTGTGGAGGGCTCAAGAGTTTGGTTCTTAAAAGAATTTTCTGCAAAAAGATGGAGATGGAAGATGTACAAGTAACATTTTAAGATTTTAACTGCTCCTACTTTAAGCTGGACCTATTTAGCTAAACAGAAAATTTGAATTCCGTGATCTACTGCGGCAGCAAGTCCAACTAGGCTTGGGTCAGTCGCCAGCATTGGAATAGCTTGCAACTGTTTGTATAAAATAAGTAATCTCTTAAAAGCAGTAGGAACACTTAAGTGTGTTCAGAGGTTTGTGCATAGAGCCTTTAAAAAGTTAGGCTTCAGTTTATATAAAAGATTGATTTTGAGATGAGCGCTCTATATAAGATGTGTTCGTGTGCCTGCTTACATACTATTTCTTGGTGCTGCTGATGCTTTTAAGAACTGATTGTCTTGCTTAAAGGAATGATGTCACCTAAAGGGAGAAAAAAGGAGGGGGAAGGAACGTCTAAACGTTGGTGGGTTCAACACAATCCGATGTGACTAAATTCAGCTGCAGAATTTTGAATTGCATTCAAAGCAATTTTCTACCCCTATAAAAATGATTCATTAGCAGAACTGAACTGAACAAGTTCAGCTGTTTTTTCTCAATCTGTGTTCTGTGCAAGGGGCCTTCTGTATTTTTATCAGAAATAAAAATGGGAAGAATACAGAGTATAACTTTTTTTTCCTTTTATTTCTGGCTGTGGATTGTTGAATGAAATATGCCTGAAATGCAACTCAAAGCTCCATGCACAGAAAATTTATTCTCTTTGGACACCTCCCCTGCCCTGCAGAACTTGAATTCTTCATAACTCATAACATCATTATTACTAATTTCCATCCTTAGAGGAGGTTTTCATAAAATGCTTTATTTGAAGATGGGAAAATAGGGGAGTTCCCAGCAAAGGATGGGGGGGAAAAATGAGTTGTCCCTGTTTCAATTGCTTTGCTGTTTGACCTTTGAGAGGGACTTAAAGTAAATCAGTGCCTTGACCTTAGGTAATGCTCTAAAAAGAGAAATCCTGTGGAGGATGTAAAACTCTTATTAGATTTCTGAAAAAAAAAAAAGACAACTACCAAGCCCTAGCAAAGGACCTTAATTTTGCAAGTGTTTTGTGATGCTTTCTTCTGACTAATACGCAAAGCAATCTAATTCTACTACCCCAAGTCTCTGGAATGCTTCCTTCTGCTGTCAGATTCCCTCAGCAATGAAGAATGCTATCCAGTTTCTGTGAAGAGTTGGATTTAAATGGATTACTTTCCAATTAATGTGTCCTCCTTAAAAGCCTCTGGCCAGCATGCTGTGTGCTGTGCTCCAAGGCAGTGACCTTGGAGCAGAGAGTTTTTAGGAGATTTTTGTTTGTTTGCTTTGTTTTGTTTTGCTAATTCTCCCTTTCCTAGCTGCTTAGAGAAAATCAAACTTCTCTTTTCTAGAAAATTGCATAGTAATTTTTGGAAGAGTGTGTATTTTTGTGTGCCTATCTATTAAATGAAGTATTTCTTTTGACATGTCCTAGCAGCCCCAATTTATTTTGATAGCCATTCGAGTTTAGTGTATGTTCTGTAGGCTACACAAATTCTGGGTAGTGAGTTTTTTTCCTTGATGTTTCGTGTTATCTACTTTTGTAGAGAATTGCTTTAGTAGCTGTAATATAAAAGTCAAGGAAATGAAAGTGCTTCCCTCAAAATATTGTCTGTTTTTTGTAACTTTAAAGGACACTGAACTGTATGATTGGACAGATGAAACACATCTTGGCTGCAGAGCAAAAGAAGACAGATTTTAAACCAGAAGATGAAAACAATGTTTTGATTCAATATACTAATGTAAGTAAACTAAGCCCAGACTCATCACTATAGTAGTATCAGATAGAAGGTGCTTTGATTAAACGTGTGCGTTTAACAACATGTCCATTTGATTAACGTGCTTAGCTCCCATTTTTTCCCTATATCCTGTTTTGCTAACAACCTGTCAAATTCTTTCCCTTTCCAAGAGGCCTGAATTAAACTGCCCTATTCTGAACTGATATGAGCTATAGTTTAATAGAACATTGTCTTGCATCTGTCTGCTTGAGTATTTATGTCTTTATGTGACAGTGGAAAAGTACTGTTAGAAAATTGACTTTGAAAAGAACTAATATCTACTCTTTTTTACCCTTGTCTTCATAAAACTTTTTTTTTTTCTTTAGGCCTGTGTTAAAGTCTGTGGCTATGTTAGAAAGCAGGTGGAAAAGATTAGGCATTCTATGGATGGTAAAAACGTGGACACAGTTTTGATGGAGCTTGGGGTTCGTTTTCATCGGCTGATCTATGAACATCTACAGCAATATTCCTACAGTTGCATGGGAGGAATGTTAGCTATTTGTGATGTGGCCGAGTATAGGAAGTGTGCCAAAGACTTCAAGGTAAGCGTGTGTAAGTCACTGATGCACATTCATGTGGAAACTATGTAGTAGAAGGGAGTATTTTTATTCAAAAGTTATCTTCTCATAAAGTCTTCTGTTTCTATTTGAACATCATCAGTTCATATACTGATTTTATGTATTCCGTTGTCATACCAGCAGTTTTTAGTCCTAAAGAATTTTCTCCCTTTATCACTTTGTTGTTCTTGAGCTGTAAGAGACTTTTGAGTATTTTCATGATTTTGTGTTCTATGTATGATTTCTCAATTGAAATAAAATCTAGGGATTGTCGTTATGGACAAGATTTATGGTGCCTGTGCTAGTAGTGCTTTTTTCCTACTATTGCCAAAAGCTTCAAGAACCCCAAATCTGGGGTATGTGATATAACCTAATCTAAGTCTTTTCTAATCATGTTTAAGTAGAGGTGAGATCTCTTGAAATTTAAATTAGGTTTTTTATTTTGGTTGTTTTTTTTTTTACTCTTTTAGTCCTTTTTTGTGTTTTATCAATGCTATCTTGTGGCTTTGTGAAAATGTTTTCCTTCCATTAAGAAATCAGGAACCTATTTCTAGCCTTTATTTTACATATTTGAAAGCAAATTATTCACATTTTAATATAGAGTTGCATACGTATCTCATATTAAAGGTATACCTACTGGGAAAGCATTTTTTGCTTTCAAAAAAACCTTCTTCAAATGTTACAGATACTTGCCCTTAATAAGAATATAGGTTTACAATGAGTTTGCTGCATTCTGGAGCATAAAAATGATCTCAACGTTGTTGCCTTTAACATGGCTCTGTGTGGTTGGAGGCTGCAAATGTTCCCAAAACACTTTAGAAAAAAAAAAAGGAAATATGCTGCAATTAGGGGCTAAAGGAGCAAGACATCCATAGTAAATACCACTAGTCTGACGTGGCCACAATGAAAAAGTCTGTGTGTTTATATATATGTGTGTATGTATGTATGTAGGAACATATATGAAGAGAGAGAATGATCAAAGAGGATCCCCTAAGGAAAAAAGGAGTTTGAGAATCTAGATGGAATTTGCAGAGCTTGTGTCCTAAGACAAGTTTTCACTCTTAATACCTGTCTCTCTCCTCTACCCACAGATTCCACTGGTGTTGCAGCTCTTCGATACCTTGCACGCACTTTGCAATCTCCTGGTTGTGGCCCCGGATAACTTAAAGCAAGTTTGCTCTGGAGAACAACTTGCTAATCTGGACAAGAACATCCTTCACTCCTTCGTTCAGCTGCGCGTTGACTATAGGTCTGCTCGCCTTGCTCGCCACTTCAGCTGAGGAATCGCGACACCTGGAGCAGGCCACAGCTTTTAGAAAGCACAGGGAATGGTTTCTTACCAAGCCGTGGTTGTAACTTTTGTGGGATAATGACTGTTCGGAATAAAACAGCAGCCATATTTAAACATGACTCTCTCTAGAGTGTGAGCAGATGAAAGTTTGAATGATGTTTCGTGCAAGCTAAAGTTCTCCCGGTGATGAATTTCTGCAAAACTACTTGCTGCTGATTTTGTATTGGAGACATCTTGGTGTAGGAAAGCAAGTGGTGCACTGAAAATATTTTAGTCTTCAATATTGAATTATCAGATACCATTTGTTAGACTTTAAGTACAGAGCATAGCGTAGGTAATGGATTACATAGAATAGGCCAGTGTAGGAACATTCTTCATCAATTTTAATGACTTAGACTTCAGCACAGCTAATCATAATCAAATTATCTTTGACTGGTGTTTCTAAGTCATTTCTTTCTTTTAAAATCTTATCCCGCTCAATGTAATTTCTTGCTCTAATTAATTAGCTTGGAATTTCTTTGAGATGTAGGAGCAACAGAAACGCTATCCCAGAAAGATGTAATTTATTCATTGTGAAGCTTTCTAAACAGAACTAAAGTGGTAAAAACAATTTTTTTTTTTTTTTGGTTCTTTAGTGTTTTGGTTTTTTAACCTAATAGTCATAGGCCCACTGGAACAACTAGTGTTGTATGATCTGAGCCTGTGGTTGATTCCTGTTTATTCTGTTTGATACTGGCATACACTGAATTTAATATATGATGGATTGCAGCTGCCTTGTCTGAGGTGTCCACATTGCAAGGTGAAGGTGCCCATTGTTGGGTTAACGTAAGAGAACTTTTTCTCCTGTCTCTTGTTTTGTATGTAAATAAATTCAGATAATAACCAAGAGAAAGGATAAAATGTGGCCCAAGTGTACATTTGTATGGGGGAGGAAGGGAAAGTGGCTCTAGGAAAACTGGGGAGTTGAAGCTTCCTGTGTTGGAGACTGAGTTCTCAGTGCCTGAGCACTATAAAATGTCACGTGCAGAAGCTTCTCTTCCTTTGCTTCTGTTTTACCATTGGAGACGGGCAGCTTTTGAGTTCTTTGGGCTTCAGCATTTATTCTGGGTGCTTCTGAGTGTGCGTATAGAAAACTGAAGCAACAGTGATGCCTGAAACATTTAGCTTTTCCGCAAGCAATTGAAGATTGCTGTAAAATGGGTCTCTTTGGAAGGGAGCTCTTGTGGAAAACAGGTTGGACCTGCCATGTTTTCTGTCTTCAGTCAGACATCCCCAAGCAGATCATCTATAACACTTGATTTGATTTCTACTGTGGGCTCTGCATACTTTATGAATTTTATTTTCTTTCCCACTGTCATAGCAATTTCTATGAATTTACTTTATGGATAAAATAAAATGATTTTCCTTGCGTTAATGATTTACCGGGTGTAGTCAATATTGACAGACTCGTGGGGAAATTCTCTTGTTTGGTTGAAGTTTTTGCACTTCTTTTTTTTGTATTTAGCGGAGCATTATTTTGGTAAACAGGAGAACGGATGCCAGATTTTCTCAAAGTATTTCTGGGAGACGGGGTGCTTTGTTCAGCTGCGTAGCTCTATTCCTCGGCCATGGCAAAGCCACAAAGAGTTTTGGACACTGGAGGAGGCACATGCTTGTACTGCTGCCATTATTTTTTTCTCCAAAAGCTCTGATGTGAATTCAGATGATACCTCTTTGTTACCTCTGTAACTGAAAGCCAACAATTTTGAGGCTGTAGTTTACTAACTAGTATAAATTCTTTATACAAAAAAGTGTCAATTTGTAAACACTTGAGAACAGTGAACATCATCTTAAGACTGCAGATCACAGAAGTGCTTCAGAATTTGTTGTATGGTTATTTTGAATTATTTTAAAGTTGTATGTAATGTACTTACAATAATTTTTGCTTTATTAGCTGTGTTTCCCATGCATATGCTCAGTGCAATATTTTTCATTATGCCTATTTAAAAGAGAGACAGCAAAAAGTAGGTGAATTCTTAGAAACGTAAACTCTTCCTCAGTTTAAAAAATCCCTCCAGATGCTTTTTTTTTTCATTTCCTCATTCTTCAAATACCTTTATATTCAATTGTATAAACCCTTCTATTAAAAAACAAACAAACAATAAAAGTAATTTTACTGACCAAATTTATCATTGGTGTGAACTTTCCCTTCTGCTTTTACATTGGAAAATGTGCCCATGCGTACACTGCAAGTGTTTTTATTTCCAGAAAAAAAAACAGGTTGGTAAATTCACTTTACAATATGGATTGGGATGGGTGTATAATCTTTATACATTAAGCATATAGCTATTATAGCATATAATTTAGGAAAATATTTCCAGTAGCTTCTGAATACAATAAAGTGCTATCCAGAATACAAATATGGTTTTTAATGTTCATGTAATGATTTAAAGTATAACCTTTCTAATATTCACTTCTTGAACATTGGCATTTAACAGGCTGGCAGCCAAAGGAGTGCTTTGAGGAGGTGGGTGCATGTGTGTGTAATTATGCTGTCTACAGTTGGTGAAAATGGCTTTGCCAGAAACTGTTGCAGACTGGAAAAAAAAGCTGTATTTTTCACAAGTCTTATAATTTATTTATGTGCTTTTGTATTGTATTTTATTTGCGTTGGCAGAGAGAGCAGGAGGGAGCTGGTGTTCTGTAAGATCATTTCTCGGGACAACTAAAGCATAAAATTTTGAAAATTGGAGTATTTGGAAAAAAGAGCACATCTAGATATTTAGAATTAGCAGGTAAAAAGTGAGTGAACTTAAAATCATTCAAAGAACAAGAGGTTTAAATGAAGTAGCTTAGCACACAGTAGAAGTTTAAAATATGATTAGTAGAAAACTGTAATACACATGACATAGGCAAATAAGCAAGGTTTGAATTAATATCTCTTTACAGCTGTGTTTCCATCCTTAAATGAAGTGACCTTCTGGAGAAGGGAGACTGGCTTAAATAGCCCGTCTTGGAGCCGTCTTTTTCATCTTGAAGCCCCTGGATTCAACAGGAAAAGGCTTTCCATACTGACGTGTGAATCTGCTCTGCTGGGAACGTGAGCTCAGCTTGTTTCTACTGGGAGGAGTGAAAATGCAGCAGCAATCTGTAGTCTCATCGGAAGGAATAAGAATTTTCCAGAGCTGAGCTCATTTTATTCTCCAGACTGCAGAGATCTGGCTGATGGTAAGTGACTACTTAACTTGAGATTTATCAGTTTATCTTGTGGTCAGTAAGTGAAATTGGGTTGTCTTCCCTTTCTCTCAGCTTCTGTTAAGTTTCTTTAAATCACCGGTTGCCTCAGTGTTTAACTGGAATTTCAGTTGTCTAAGGAGCAATCCTTTATCTCCTA
This sequence comes from Crypturellus soui, assembly GCA_032275445.1. Classification (NCBI taxonomy): domain Eukaryota; kingdom Metazoa; phylum Chordata; class Aves; order Tinamiformes; family Tinamidae; genus Crypturellus; species Crypturellus soui. The sequence continues at coordinate 3,580,940 of JAUBNY010000108.1, read as the reverse complement.
GTTGGTGCTGGGGTGCTCTGCGAGGTTTGTAGGGATGGATCCCTGCAATTCTGTAAGAAACGTGGCAAACAGATGCATATTTCCAAGTGCCCTGAAGATGGAGAGGTTTTTTCAGTTCATTTGGACCTCTGTAATAACCATTGGGCTGTTCTTCATAAATCTACTTCTAGATTTCTCAAGCCAAAACCTAAGGGACACTATTTCACGTTGTTTAGAAGGGGATGTTTAGAAAGATCTGAAAAAGAGAGAGGCGTTCGTGTTTTTTCATGGCAATAATTATCTTTACTTGGATTGGGTTTTAAGTTGAACAGTCAAGAACAAGAACAGTCCAGGCTGCGGTGTGAGTCTTCCTATAGGAAAATTACCCATACTAAATAATCCCGTGCTCTTGTACTGCCCATCCCAGGAGCACTAGGAAGGATAAACTAGTCTGCACAGATCCTGCTCTTCCAGGACAACTTGAAGGTAGAGGTTTCCTTGCTGACCTGTTTTCCTGCTGGATGTTGGTTTCAAGGCAGCTTCCCCCATCTCCTGCACTGACTTGTGTTTTGCTCTCTGTGTTGTTCTTTCTCTAGACATCACAGCAGGGAAGTTGGCAGGTTGGCATTTTCTGTTTTCATGTTGTTTTGATGGTTGTTTCTACATTTGTTTTAACGATAGGAGGGAGCTCTGTATCCTCCCTTGTTTTCACAGCTTTGCTTATCTTTTTTTTCCCCTTTATTTATTTTTTTCTTTTTGTAGGAAGGAAAAGCAGCATTTTTAATACCATGTCTTCTGCTTATCTTTGAATGGAGAAAGAGCTGTGTTTGCTTGTCGTCTTTTCAGTTGTGTGGGGCACTACTGGGGATCTCTTGTTCCATATCAGTACATTTAGGATGCAAATAAACTATAGGTTTCCTGATAACTTATCTCAAATCCTACTCCTCTTTACTATTATTTCTCTTTTGTGAATGGAGGGGACCTTGGAACAGATACTGCAAAACTGGCTGAGTCACAGGTCTGCCCTTGTTCTTCTCAACCCTATCCCGGCTTCGTTTCTAGCCAAGGAAAATCCTGGCATTAACAAATCCTTGAAGTCTATTTTATGCCTTTAGACAAGGTCTTCCCAGAAGCAGTTCACAAGCAAGCAAACTGCACAATATTAGACAAAATCAAGGTAAAGAACTTTATTTGGAAGAGAAGGTTGCAGTTCACCCCAACAGCCAGTTTGAAGTCAGTCATTTTGAACTCTGCACTGTGTTGACACGTGGTATTTGACTGCTGTAGAGAAGCCAACTAACATGAGCTTTTGTTTGAAACATTTTTATAACATTCATTTTACTGTAAACAATTCATTAAAATAACTTGCTAAGTCTCAGACAAGTGGATTTTTGAAGGTTGCTCATTTTACTTATCCACCCAAAGTCAATTTGAGTATGAATATATAACATTTTACTCATAATAGCAAACAACTTCAGAGAAGAGACATTTATTCTGGAAGCATAGATTCAAACTAGACAGCAATGATGCATTACAAATATATAATTATTTGCACTAATATTTGAGCAGGTGGAATGGATTAGTACATGGTCAACATTACACTGCTGATAACATGTATTTTTCTATATTAATATGTACTGTGCAACATGTATTAAAATCGTCAATAATTCATTCTAACAGTGATGGTAATATTTATATTGCTGTGTTCTACAGAGGAGAGTGAATTGTTAAAATGTGTAAAGCTGGGCTAGATTTAACTTTTTGTGGGTTTTTTTTTGTTTTGTTTTGTGAACAAGCTAACTTCTCTCTCCCTCAATATTATTTTCTAATTAAATGGCAATTTAAAAAATGGCATTTTTCTGAATTACCTGGCTGAAGAGCACTGTTACAAGTCTTACTCTGTCTTGTTCTATGATGGCTGTAGTTTTTCCATCTTAATGCATTTTTTCAGAAGCCTCAGAAGGTGAAGGTAGCATGACAGCCTGGGAACATCCCTCCTTGTCGAATGGTGGAGCAGGAGAAACTGCTCACTGGTCTTCGGTGTCACTGGAAAATTTCAAGTAGAAAACGTACCACGGAGTGAGCCACAAAGCTTTGCAGGGACATCTCGCATCATCACATCCTTTTGTCTCAGTAACCTGTTTATTCTGAAATAGTGTTACTCTTGCAAAGCTTAGACGTATAATGGGGTCATCATGAAGCATCTGAGCACTTGCTAGAGCTGCCTGCGCAATCGGAGCATCTAGTTAAGGCTAAAGAAAAGAAAGTCTTGCTTAGCTGTTGAAAGTCAGCTTGGCTCTTCCTAACTTTTTTTTTTTTCCTAATTTCTTATTTTTTACCTGCAGCAGTGAGCCTTAAGTAGCAATTTTAAGGCACGACTTGAAGTCCGGATCTCCTCAAAGAGACCAGAAATGGCTGGCAAGTGTTCACTCAAGAATATAAAACACCGCCAATTTCAAAGCTGGCATGAGCAGCTCTAACTTTGCCAGCTTCAATGAAAGTATGAATTTTTAAAAATCCATAAGCATGTTAACACATACCTTTGTCTCTTTACAATTAGTTTTGTTGCTTGCATAGCATGAGGCTTTCTGTACTACACAATCCAGTGCCTAAACACAGCACTTCCAAAGCACTTTCAGTCAATTAGATTGCTACTTTTAAACTCGGTTTTGCCTATAACGATAATGTTTTATTGCCAAAGGGGTTTGTTATTTAAGGTGTCTGAAGAAGCCTAAGTGGCTCTTGGGCATTTTAAGTTTTATTTAGCTGTTTTTATTACAATCATTAATCAAATTAAAATATACCGTGGATAACGTGTAACTCAACATGAACAGTGCAGCATGCTTAGCTGGCGGTCCTTAATTTGCTGGTTAGTTAGGAGCTATGGTGGCATTTTTGTTAAGAACAGACGCACCTTTCTGCAAACTGAAATGCAGGTTAAAGTGCCTTTTGGGGGGATAGAAAGGAGTAAACCTCAGGTTTACTGAGGTGCAGTCTATGATAGTCACTGCAAAGAAGGGCAAAGATCCCTTCAAAGCTCTTATACTGTGGAGACACTTTGCTTTAAAAGAAATTACTTTTATTTGGTGTTAGTAAATGGAATAAGAATCCGTTACAGCATATGTGTGTGTGGAGAGAGGTGTCAAAGAGCTCTCAGTTCCACTAGGAAATTATTTCCTAATGTACCCTCCAATCAGACTGCCAGGGGCAGCAGGCCTTGACAGTGCTGATATGATCCAAAACACAGTTTCTTTCCCATTTAAGATGCCATGTGAATATAAAGTAAATATACAAAAAAGTACTTTTAGAAATGTTAGGGGGCCTAGCTTAAAAGGAAGGCAAAAATAATTCACTATGAGTGCTTGCTGTTCAACTGTTAAGTCACGTTGCATTTGTAAAAGTGTCAGCTTGTCTTAAATGTTAAATGTTAGTTACACAGAGTGGTTTAAGATTGTCTTAGGCTTGAGGTGAACTTTGAATTGAAAGTGTATTTTTTTTCTTTCTTTTTTTTATTTTTAAGCGCCAACAAGTTGCTTCGTGACATAAAACGCAAGGGCTCTCATCCTTGCACTAAACTTAATGTTTATAAAATAGACGTAGAATTGGATTTGGAGAGGAAATCAGAGGTGAGTGACATAATAGGATTTTTTTTTTTTTTTAGGTTAGTGAAATGTTGATTTTGGACATAGAACTGTGAGGATTCTAAGAGGAAAATGGGACAGAACCAATTCTGTAATGAAACAAGTGTAGAAACAAGTGTGTGCGACAGAACTGGAGTTCCTACGAGAGGAAAATAGTTCTCAGATCGCAGTAACACAGAGGGCCAAGAAAACTTACTGATATTTTGTTATTTTGATTCCTGAAAACTCTCTGTGATGGAGCCAGCCCTTTCACTTGGCCTGTTGGCCCACTGGAAGTCAGCTTTCCCCTGGAAAAGGAAGGCTTTCGGGCTGATTTGATAGGAGGCAAAGACCGCCTGTCAGTTAGATAACAGCAGTTATCTTCATGCAGGCTGCTCAGTACCTCTGGCCGCTACGGAATGACGCTGCTTAAGGATTTATCTCTAAAACCACTGCGGTGTGAAGAGGCGTGTTCGTGTACGCAGCGATGCAGGCACTGAAACCCCTTCCAGGTTGCTCTGCTCTTGGTCTCTGTGGTGATTTGAAGGCCACGGGATGGGACTTTTTCTGGAGTGGCCCTTCTGTTGCGACTGATGAAGGAGACAAGCAAACACAGGAACAAGAGGAAGGGTAAAAGTGGACAAAAGGCTTGGACCAAAATCTGAAATATGTTTCCTTTATTTGGTTTTGCTTTACTCTGAACAAGTCTTTGATTTGTTTAATCTGACATTGGCTAACTTCAAACAAAATGAGTTTTCTTCTAGCTTGGTCGCCTTCTGCTTGGCGTCTCTCTGCTGCCACCCCTGCTGCTCCTTGGCAGAGAAGAGCAGACCCTCTCGTTTTGCTCCCTCTTGGATTCCAGCTCTGCCTGCATGAGTGACAGCTGCTGTCTGACCATTTGGTCGACTGATGATTGAGCATTTCTCTAACACTGCCCAACAAGGTACTGTACGTGTTAGATGATCTACAGATGCCAGCCATCTATTCCATCGCTGTTGTCCCTCAGAAAACGACTTCCATTGCCACTAAAAGTTTATTTTCCGGATCTTTTCTTCTGCACAGGGGATGGTGAACATTTCTTCACAGTTAGAGCTCTGCAGTATTAGCCTGAGTGACTTCAGCTTTTTGATCTCTGAGAATTACTCTGGCAGTCCATCGGGGTGCACCTCATGCCTGCTTTCTCCTCATGTCCTCTCTACCTTCATTGTCATGTTTTCCTGTAACCTTCCAGCCAATGTTCATCAGGTTATAATAATTATATCTACTGTGCTTCCCAAAGCATCTGAGTAATTTGAGAAACCTTTTCCTATGCAATAAGGAATTTGATTTTTAGCCATATAGTTGTTCCTCTCTGTCTATGTTGTGAATAGCCAACCATGAACCATCCCTTTGCCCCATGAGATGATGTAGCTGTAGTTGAGCTGTTTCTCCCTCACCCTCAGCTGCCCTCAGGTTAAGATTTGGTGGCTCAGAGCGCTGAAATCCGAAGGGTACCAACCCACATCAAGCAGAAATTAGCAAGTTTTCTCTGAAAGAAATTTTGGGGTTGGTTGAATATCCTCTCAGGTGCCCAGACTTCAATGGTTCAAAGCACACTCTTTCCTAAGGTGCTTCCATCTGACTCTTCATCCTCCTTTGATGCTGCCTTGGACCTACCTTACCTGGAGATAGTTTTGATCCTGAACACTTTGCCCTCCTCCCAAGACACTGCACACTCTTCATCCAAGGCGTATTTGGCAGGATGTAGAGGAACTATTCCAAGAACAGGATCTTCATCAGTGAAACAGTTGCTTGTCCTCTTGTCCCCTCCTGATACACAGGTGGCTTTGAGCTTTCCCCGTCTGGCAGTGCAAGAGGCAACTGCTAACAGAGCCTGGTTGATTTTGATTCTGCTCAATAAAACAGAAGGATTGGGAGTGACAGGGTGAAAGACCATTTTACACTACGGTACTGTGAAGGTTTCTTATTCTGCAAAATCTTGGAAACTGTGGTTGATATCAGCCTTGATGGAATGAAGTTGGGCTCCCATCCAAACCAAGGTTGCCTTGTTGTACTTAATATTTGATAATTGGTTCATGGGATCGCTGTCTGTTTCCTGTGCTTGCTGAGAGCATGCCAGAGCCTCGCTGTGCTTGTTTTTTCATAGGTGAGAGCTTAAGCCTTATCAGCTTGGACTATTCTGTAGTCTAACGTCTAATTGGCCAGTTCAGCTATGTCTGTACTCAGCTGCAAGGCAGATGCAGATCTCACGGCTTGCAAGTCTAGTTGCTTCATAGAGAATAATTTGAGGACCTCAGAAATTCATCTGCTTCAACCTTCTCCTTTTAAAGCAGGGTCATTATTGAGTTCAAACTATCAAGGGAAAATGAGTCCAACAGCACTGGCAAGAGGGTGCAGACTGTGTCGCTGACTGTGTAACAAAGTGCTTTTTTTGGTTATCATTTTTGTAAAGTTGCTCTTTGAACAGTGGACTCATTGACGCCTGGTTTCCAGGGGAATCATGTCCAACACCCTCCTTTCCCTGATGACTCCCGGAATCCCTGTGTTGCAATGCACCCAACTTTATTTCCGTGTCATTTAGGTCACTTCGCTCTGTACCCTCCTGTTCTCCCAACTTCTGGCCGCGTGAATGGCAGGCAGTGTTGTGGTTGCTTGGGAGATGTGTATGTGCAAACTCACCAGCAGCTCATTTGTGCCGAGCAGCTGGTGGGCAGGCTAAGAGCAAGCTACTGCTGAGCTCACCCTGCAGCATGTGCTCCAGCGAGGCACTAGTGTGTTTCTGTGGTCTTTGTTGGGAGTTTTGTGCAAAATCCATGGGGGCATAAAATATTGTTGACTTCTGTCTCTCTGCCTTTCTTGGTTAAGATGGCCTAATGGGTTAAAAAACAATTGACAACTTGGAGAGGAAAAAACAATGTGGTTATATTCATGTAGAGGCCTTGAGCTTATGTGCTGGTTTCAGGTTTTGGAAGAGTTTTGGGTATAGCCCCAGGAAGAATTGCAGGGTGCGTAATGGAAACAACGCACAAAGCAGCACAAGATCTGTGTATTAAAGAAACAGCTAGGCCTGCACTTGATCATTTTTGAAAAGTCACTTAAGCGTTGCAGCTACTGGATCTTGTAGAAGAAGCGTCATGTATAGATCTAGACCAAGTGAAACAGAGACACAAAACTCCCCATGGAGAGTGAGAGTTTTTCCTGCAATAGTCCAAAGACGTAAGATATGTCTAACTAACTGGTTCTTGGTCTTGAGGGCTCAAGCATCAGCTTGTCTATATCACAGATATTCAGGCTAGCTCAAGGATTGCTCCTATGAAGGATAATCTCTTTTTCTGTAGTAATAGAACAATAGCTTTAAAGCATGTTTAGAGTAAGTGCTCCCTTGGTCCAGAAGGGAAGCCAGGCATTTTTGAAGTTTTTAAGCAACGATCAAAAATATGAACTACCTCCCCAAGCATTTTAGCTGTTTAACTTTCTGATTCTTCAGTGAGAATTGTTGTTTTTATTATTTTTAATTATTGTTTTTATTATTAATTGTTTCACCCCCATGGAATTTGTTACAAGATTAAACTAATGCAACGTGGCTGTCAGCTGAGGCTGGAGAAAGTCGCTGGTGATCTTCCTTTCCAATGCACAAAGTGGGGATAGTACCTTGCTTTGTAACCTGAGCAGAGAAACAGTTAAGCATCTTAAGCTGTGTAAGCAAAATAAAAATTAAGAAAAAAAGAAAAAAGTTGCCAAGATATTTTTGACAAAAGACAAGAAAATGACAGGCTGTTTGGGGTATGCAAAAAATTTTCCCTTTCATACTTATTGACAGTCAGAGGGGGGTTATTATTGAGAATATGGGTAAAGTTACTGCCAGTTTCTGCTGGTACTCATGTCTAAAAAGAAACTATGGAAACCAGGAGTAGGAATATTAATTAAGTTCAAATTTGGAATGCCTTTGCCAGGAGTGGCTGCATGAATTCAATGAAGCAGCCTGTTGGGTTGCAATTCAGTACGTAGTTTGCAATTTAATAGAATGCTGAACTTTTCATAAATTAACATGTTGTTTCAATAATCTGATTAAAAGGTTATATGTTGATAAGATTAGCCTTAGCTAAGTTTTTTTTTCCCCCTTCTTGCTTAAAGAACCAGTGTATATTTTCTTTAATCTGTATGCACTCATAAACTGTTCCTTAGGGGCAAGATCACTGACCCATTTAGATTGTGGAAGTGCAAATGAAGATGTTAGAGCTGTGACAGTTTACGCCAGCTGAGGATATGACTCTTGTGTTGCTGGTGAGGATCTTAATTATAAAGATATTCCAAAAATGCAATTTTTTGGTTAGCTACAGAAGTTGAGTTGATCCTGTTTTTGTAGAGTAGGTTTGCAGGGGTGATATTTTGGTCTCTTTCAGTTTGTCTTTTCTTCCTTTAGCTTGATGCTATTACACCCCATGTACTTAGTAATAAATGTATGTGTGTTTATATTGTAAATACACACATATATGCACAGATATATAGGCATCCTATGTACTTCTGGAGGATCGTGGCCTAGGAGACCTGAGTACCTGCAATGGAAAATGAAAGACTCAAGAGAGCTGCATCCAGATTAGCAAATCAGATCCACAGAGAAAATCCACGCGGATTTGGCCACGCTGCTGCATCCCATGTCTATTCCCCTGTGTCCATCTTGCTAGGAAACTGGTCCCTGCAGGTACCTGAGCTGGCATGACGGCTCTTGAGCAAATACCTGGGAATGATCTGCCTTTTTGCCCCAAACATGGTTAACCATACATGTGTTTGCCTGGAAAATCAGGTCCTGAGTGATGACTTAAAAGGCAGAGTAGCAAGTCCCTGTTTGCAGTTTATGGCCCAGTGGACTGTCATACACAGGTACTATTAACATTTGTTGACCGACCTCCCTCTTTGGTGGCATTTTTGATATCGGAGAAGAGACTTTGATCTAAGAAGCAGCTGTAGCTTTGCAAAAGCACCTGGTAGCTCATCCAGGACAGGTAGGAAATATTGATGTGTAGCAGGGAGGGCACGGAGGAGGCCGTGGGCTTCGTGTCGCGTGTGCAGCAGAGCAGGTAGAGCTGCCCAGGGGACGCTGCGCGGATTTTAGGAGTGCAAGGAAACACATTCCAAGCAATTCTCTCCAAACCCTTCTTGGGCAGTGTGGCGGTCCAGGAAGGTTGCCAGTTTTGTGTAAGAATAGGGTAGCTGCTTTGGTTTTTAACTGCCTTACATCCTTGCCATCAGAATGGTGACTGTGTTCAGCAAGCACTTATTAAGCCAAAAATAACCCCCCATTTTTCAGTGAAAAGCGAGTTATAAGTATAATCGCGGCCAGCAGTAGATCTCAAATCTGAATTTGCTCTGCTGAGGCTTTTTCCAAGCGGAGTTTAGCAGACGGCAGCAATGCACTTCCCTTAGATGGTAGAAGGGAGGCAGTCTTGTTTCAAGTAATACTATTTCTGGGCGATAATCCAAAATGCACAGTAGGCAGAAGTTAAAAGGAAGTGCTTGCTTTTAGGTTTTTAAACTATATCCCTTAATCCTGGGTGATGATTGACAATCATGATTTAGAGTATGAGGTGCCCTGTTCTAATCCGGCAAGTTTGATGTTATTTGCGTATCTAGTATGGCTTTATTCAACTAAAACTAAATGGGAGCCTGTGCAATTGATGCCACATTTCAGAGATGAGTCCTGCACTGGGAGTCTATTTACAGATTAGTGGATACACGGTATCCATAGTACTCGCCTTTTTTCATGTGTGTGTGCGTGTAATTTAAAGACTCTAAAAGGCAAATTTACAATTAAAATGTTTCTTGCTGGGTAAGAATACTAGTAGGAGACTTTTTACATCATTTAAATCACCATGAAGGAAAGCAATATACAAGATTATATTAATCCTAGTTTGATAATTATAGTAAAATAAGAATGCATCTTTGCATTTAATAATGATTAAAAAGCTATCATTTATTGGCTTTGGGTTTTTTATTATTATAGCATATGTGCTTGATCCTGGTTTCCACTGAAAAGCTTCTCTTTCTTCTTGCTTAAGTTTGCAGTGAATGGAGGCAAACGGAAAGGACAAAACAGTTAATGAGTATTGGCTGACATTTGTTATTTGTAAAGGTGAGGGACACTTCTTATCTTCTGTGATCAGCAGCCATTAAATCAATTTTCTTTATAGAAAAAAGAAGTAATAGATCATGATACACTGGAAATGGCAAAGAGAGCGAGCGTTTGAGAAAAGCTGGTATGACTTATACATGCAAAGCTTGGCAGTATCTTCTGCATTTTATAGGTTTTACTGTTGATTTACCAAATAGAGGCTGGCTAAGATGCACACTCTTGCTGATTGAAGCTTGGCATGTATATTTAGCATTAATCACAAGCAGCTGCAGTGGAGGGAAACCTTCTTTCCAGCCAGCCAGATTATATTAGATTAAAATGATCCATATGTAAGGTGTTGCAATACCTACTAGTGGGGCAGGAGAGAAATCACATTATGCTTGCAACTAGATTAACGCAGGGCCTGAGCTGACAAATAATTCTCTCCCGCTTTTTATTTTGTCAGGTGGGAGGAATAAAATGCTGCTGCACCGGCACGCGGCTGGGAATGCGCCCGTGACCGGTTCGGATGCGCGTGCCGCTTCCTCGAGGCGACAAGGAGCCCACCAGAGCCCGGTGCCCTCGGATGAACGTTTGTAGACCCCATTCCCTCATGTGGAGCAATGCCACTGTGCTGGGCTGCTGTGGGCACGTGCGTGGAGGAGGTTGGGTGCATAGTTTTGCATTTCAGAGTTGGTTGGGTTGGCAGGTGGACGCGCACCGATGGGACGGTGATGGGCACGTGCGTCGCGCTCGCTTCCTGCAGTGTAGCACGTGCTTGCAAGCCCGGCGTGAGCGCAAGTTTTGTGCTTGCAAAACGCATCCGCTGAGGTCTGCTTTCTTTCATGGCCCAAGACGGGCAGCAGAGGACAATACGTGACGCTGGGAGCGCTGTCCTCGAGAAGCAACGGTTCAAGAAAATATTGCGTCGAGCTCGGGAGGGGAGGGAGGCTGGCATTGATTTGCATCAGGCCCCGTGTAGGAATCTGGTGGCCAGGGGGGCAGGGGAAAGCAGGGGGCTATAGAATTCAGGCTCTTGATGGTGAATAGTACCGGGGGCTCCGTGCTGAATGACTGGGATGGAGCCGTGGTGGGCTGGGCACTCTTCCAGGACGCGCTCTCGCAGAGGAAATTCCTCTCTTCAAGAGTTTTCTCCGAGCAAAGAGCACAGGATTATCAGGAGACCCATCGATATTGCAATCTTGCTGTAGGTATTGGCGTTTTAACCACAACTTCTACTTGTATCATGTTTTCAGACACTGTTGGGCTCTCTTTGAACCAGTTTGGAAGCTGTATCCAGGCCTCCATCCGTTACCCTGCAAAACCCACCTCCTCATTAGCTCTGCAGTCTGCAAAAAGCACCTCTTTATTACTGCTCCGTCCTGTCAGCTGAACACTTGTGCTTTCCTGGTCCCGGGGCCTCATGTCATGACATGTCACATGCTGGGGAAAAAAAGTCCCAAGAGACCTGTCACTAGGAAGAACGACCCAGGGGCTGGATGCCTGGAAGAGCCAGGATTCTGGGATAAGTACCTGGTGGTCACAGGAGCAAGGAGGCTTCATCAGCGCATACCCAGCTGTGGTTTCACTGTGCTGGCTATTACAGCTCCATCCCCTTGTGCAGGGGAGGACAGCAAGGTTGTGTGAGGACCTCTGGGCCTTTCCAGGGTCAAGAGAGAGAGGGTTTGGACCAAAATCCAAGTGTTTCTGCCTTGCATTTTGCTCGCATGACTCTAGTAACAGCCTTTCTCTTCTGCTCCTCTCCTGCTGGTCTAGCGCAGTTGACCATTTCACTCAACAGCAACTTGTTTTCATTTTTCTGCTATTTATTTGTACGAAGCCCCCCTCTATCACTGTCAATAAGCTGCTTCTCAGCTTATTTTTCATTTTCCACCTGGCTTGTGTCTCTAAGGCCTAATGACACATGAAGCTTGAGTCCTGCTCTAGTCAGAGCCGTTTGCTCACCACTTGTGGACATGTTATTGTGCCCTTTCTAGCTTTATTTTGTATTTTCTATTCTCCTCTGGACTCTGTCCTCCAAAACCAGTGTGTAGCCGAAAACCTGTGTTGTCCTAAAACTATCAATAAGTTGTCACCAGTTAGAAATGCCACCGTATAACGTAGCCATCACATATCCTGGTGTTTGTGCATGGGCAGTGCTTATGCTACATTCACCTAAACGTTGTATTTCCAACTTGCTTACTCCAAACGGTTAATCAGCTCTGGCTTTTTTTTTTCTATTTTATTTATTTATTTATTTATTTATTTACCGTCCTCATCTGCTGGAGCAGGAGACGACACTTATCTCGGCCGTGCGATCCTGCAGGTATCGGATCCCAAAGAAGCAGGGAGGTTAAGGGGGGTTTTTGCTGTATCAGGACAACGGAGCCGGGTGTGCGGGCTGCCTCTGTGCTTGCACAGCTGCCGTGGGCCCGGCCACGTCCGAGCAGCGATAATGCTCAGCTCGCAGTTTATTTTGGCTTCGCTCTTTCATGCGTGCGCGCCCGCTGGTTAGCGCTTCGGCGTTTAAAAGACGTAGCCAAACATATCGGGGGCAGGAATTCCTGGAATGCCAAACTGGGGAGATGAACTTGAAGCTTGCGGAGAGGTCACTGGAAGCTGATTGATGTATACTGCAATATATGTGTCTAAAAGGTCCTGCCCAGTGCTGCTGGACAGGATACTATGGCTCTATGTTTGATGCTTTAGGCCATTTACCTATGCAAAAGGCAGGGTAACCTTTGGTTTATATCAAGACTGGATGTCTGGAATATTTTTCAGGCAGTGCCTCCGTTTTCTGTAGGATCTTGAACAGCCTGAATCTGCAGCATGTTGCTGCAGTATCGCTGCTGAATAACAGCATTGCAGCTGGGGGCGAAGCAGGGCAGGGCCTTCTGGAAGCACTCGAATGAGCAGGAGCGAAAGGATCTGCAAAGCAACGGGGTTTGGACTCCTGATTCCACTCAGGAATCCTTGAAAATTGAATTTGAGCTCAATTAAACCCTCTCTTTTTTTAATGAATACTCCGGGCACCCCAAACACATGCCAGTAAACCTTAATACCATATTCCACAGCTTATGGGTGATTATTCCCCTTTCCTTGTGCTTCAGAGTGTGCCAGTGAGGTATGGTGTGAGCAACTTTGGGATTGCAATGCTGTTTAAGAGTGAAATGTGAAAGGCCTTTCAAATGGTGCCCATGGGACCTTTGTCCTTGCAATTATTCCGCCCTTAATTTAAGCTACGTATTTCTCTCAAATTCTGTTTAAGAAGCAATATTCATATTCTCGGGTTTATTAGGGCTGCTTGGAGATGTGCGCCTGCCTGAAAACCAAGCGTCTTCGTGCCAGGAGTGCAATGCAAGCCAGCTTCAAGCAAGGATAAGTAACCTCAAGAAATGCCCAGAGCAACTGTCTACAAATTATAAACCTCCATATTCAGGAATTTGATCTCTCTTAGCCTGGGACATGGTACTTGTATAAGCCTTGGTAATGTGTTGAGAAAAGTGAAATCTGTGATGATTAAGAGCTGTTATTTTCTCTATATGTAGGTCATGACTTGTCACTACTCAAAGATTAAATGTTAATATTCGCAGCCTTCTAGGTAAACTGGCTTTTTCCACCCGTGTGAGAAACACGTACTTCTTGTAAATGTGTAGCTTTAAACAGGGGTTATTTGGATAACTGATGTCTTTAAAAGATGTCTGGTTCTGTAAATCTCAACAAGATTTAAAAATCAATCAAAGTCTGAAAGCTATATATTCTCCGCAGACCTAATGAATGCATGTCTCTATGAGAAATTTCAGCTTGCATTATAGTTTGAATTAATTGGCAAACAGTTACATAAAGAGATCATATTAAGGTCTCTGAAGAAGGAAGATGGGTTAAGGATGAGCTTTCATCTCTAAATCTGCTTTTCCTGACTTTTTAAAAGCTTGATTTGTCAAGATGTAGTTGACTCCACTGTTTTGTGTATAGATTTTCTTTCTTTGTTTTTCTTTTAAATAAAGAGAGGGGGGGAAAAGCCAATGTAACATCAAAGCATTAAAATAAAGAGCTTTAAGGGAAGGAAAAGAGATGTTAAGATTAGGTGAACGAGGGAAGCAAAGGTGTGGGGGGAGATATTATCAAATAAATAAAGACATGGCAGTGAACGACTCTAATGAGACACAGGGCTAATTAAAGAAAAGGAATAGATTTAATTATTCTCAGATGTTTTACAAGGCATGAGAATGAGGCTGGTTGAAATCTCAGTCCTGCTGTAAGTCCAAATTCCTTATTTATTCCTGTCTTTTCCTATGAAGGAGCGGAGAGACCCTCTGAGATCTGGCTTCGTGAATCATGCACCGCTTTCCTTGTGGTGGCTCTTTCCAGAGGGATGTTTTCCTGGCTTGCTTTGCTGATGTTGAGGCGACCGTATCCGTGTCCTGGATTGGAAACAATCTGCGGTCTCTGCTCTACCCCTAGGTAGGATGTTGCCTATTTTGGGGTTCTGCTTGTGGGCTACAGCACTATTCCCTGTAAACCCAAGCCTGCTTCAGAAGGAAGCGCGTGTTCCTTGACCCATCCTTGCTGTGCTGGGTGGAGGTAGCTATGCACTAGCCTGAATGGATGTTGTTCCTTGGGTACCCTGAGGAAAGATGGAGAATAAATGGAGATGGGAGTTATTTGAGCTGTGCTGCATAAAGCTGGCGAGGTGGCTGAGCTGCAAAAGATTTGTCGGCCAAATTCAGAGGCACCTAGCACTGTCCCAGGACGTAGCTTTAGGGTCCCTGGGGATGAGCTGCCTTTGCAGCCCCCAACTCATCAGTGCCTAAATGCTCCAGTGTCTCCAGTGTGCAAGTCTGAGAACTTAGGCCTCGCCTGAAAAAGCAAAAATTTTCGGAAAACCAGGCACTTTCACACTGCAGGCCCGACCAGGGATAGGTGTGTTTGCAACACAGAGGCACAGGGACTGCTTCTGCAGAAAGCAATGGCAATCCCTCTGTTTCCTGCCCTGGTCTAGATTGTTGTTGACCCGTTCTGTTATCCCCCAAAAGAAAGAAACCTATGACAGGTTCGGCTTTCAGGCGAGATGCTTTTTTCCCCCCTCTTCACCCCCTCCTCCTTCCATTCCCCTTGTGCTCTAAGGAAAACTGGTGCCCACTTGCCTCTCTGGCTGCCTTGGCACCGCATTAGAATCCTTGCAGCAAAAGGAAAGAAAGGAAAATCCCGCAAGCCACGCTTTCCCCTGCAGGTTGGCACCGTCGCTCCGGCTTTCATCCGCGGGAGCAGCGTGCCGGTCTCACGCCAGCACAAACAGATGTGACTCCAGAGCTTCGAGTGCCCAATGAAAGACACGGTACTTGCTGAACTAGGCTCTGAAAGCGGCCAAATTCCCCAGCCTTTAGGATTTTTCCATTGAGACGGACGGTTTCTCAGAGCTTTGCTTCAAGGTGCCGGGCTTTGGGCTTTATTTATTTATTTATTTCCCTTTCTCTTTATGCGCTGACATTATTCCAACACTCGGCATCCGATTTCTGTTTCGTAAGAATGTTATCAGACCAGGGTAAGTGCATGGGAAGGCTGTTTGCTGCTCTGTGAAAACTGCTCTATCCATAATGCAGGCCTGTATGTATAGGTGGGATGAAATGTATTCCACATGCATTGGGAGCTCACGTGTATTGAGAATTTGTGCAACAGATAAACTGTATTTTAATTTCCACAAAACCAGCCAGTTTTCATGCCATTTGAAATATATAAAGCGGTAAAATACATACAATTCAGTACGCTCCGCTGAATCAGAAAAAGGAGGTGCTTAGTTGGCAAAACCACTTAATCCGGACATCTACAAGGGAAATCATGTAAGTCCAACGATGCTTAGTGGCAATGAGTGCCACTTAATAGGGATTGCAGTTCTGCTTAACTGGGACACCTCCAGATGATTTAGCAGGCTTAGTGGAACGGGGTGAACAATTTGCAGACTTTATTCTTCAAACTCTATCCCTCCTTCTGATATGCAAAAAGTCACCGAATGACCTGCAATATTTGGAAAGATATTTGCTTTTCAGAACTGTGCTAAAGTTTCCCCGTAACTGCACCTCGGGTGGCTTTTGGGCTGGTGCAGTGAGAAATTTTTGCTCGTGAGCCCTGGCTAAATGTTGGTCACAGCAGATGAGCCAATTTTTTTGTAAGACTATTTGGGTCTGTTATAACCACCCGCACTGACCTCTAGCCTGCAGGAGCCAGAATTTCGTCCTGAAGTTTCTGCAGCAGACCCCCCAGCTTTAGGTTGAATTACAGATTAGTTTTTGTTGGGGTTGGTACCACAAAACTGACTTCGTTTTTCAGTAACGCATCTCCCGTTGTTCATTGCCCCTGTGGTTAAAATAGATGCAAAGATAAAATAAGGGGCTGTATTCTGCATCCTGCTGTGTTATCTGGGCAGGTCTGGTTTGATAGCTCAAGTCTTCTTCCTCCCTCCTAGTTTTGTCCTGAATACCATTGCTGAGGCTATCAATATTAAAAAGCACCAATGCAGTTGAACTAACTGCTTCTACACAAGACCAATTCTGTTTAAACCACAGAGATATTAGTCTAATCTGGCTTTAAAAGCTGTATATTCTGTTACATTCTGTTCTGGACAATTTATTTCATTACTTGGGTACCTTTTCTAATATTATTACATTATTCAAGGGCCCCAACTGTACTTTGTGTCCCACTGCATTTCCCAAATAACTTAGGCTCCAGAAAAATTGAGGAAACAACCAAAAGCAAGTGGTACCGTCCTCCTGTTAGAGACGGAAAGCTGCATCTTGGAGAGATTAAACAAGTTCTTCCAAATTCAGAAGCAGTGGTGGGACTTGAGCTCTTGCACCTTTACCGCCTGGTCCTGTTGTAACTGCAGGACTAACTTCCTCTTGAGCCAAGGAATGCTCAAGGTAAGATTAGATTCAACGACTGGGGAGCGAGTTGGATGCTGAGCAGGGTGACAAGATGTTCTTGTGAATTTTTAATCGTTGGCTGTGCAGACGTGTTGTGTGTAAGGCAATAACCTGAGGAAGTCTGCCCTACATTCTGGTAACTTGTAGTTTTGCAGCTCTTGGAATGCATCTCAAATGGAAAATCTGCTCTATAGCACATTCCATATCTTCTTCCCTCTAGATAAAGCATCTTGTCAGCTTCATGGCTGTTATTCCAGGAATTTATGCTTGGAACCAACTGGCAATATCCCTAATATTTGGCTAGAAAGAAATCTCTTCTGAGTTAAGACTAGGATGCTGCAAGCTGGCCACAAACTGATAGTTGCCTTTTTCTTTGTTATACCGTTCAGTGCTCTATGATTTTTCTATTAGAGAAGAAAAATCAACATTTAGTTAGTCTACTGCAAAATAAGCTTGAATTGAGTAAGTGGGAGACTGATGATAAAAGGTTTTATGTGGTTCATACTTCTTTGTTTTGATAGCCATGAGTGGGCTTTTAATTTCTGAAAATTAAAACTTTCCTACCTTGTTAAAAGAGGGGAAAAAATGAGAAAAATGTGGAAGTTTGCTGTTAAAGTTCCCCCAATCCGTGGAGTCTCCCTGAAGAGCTGATTATATAGTCTGGTGAAAGTAGCCACGTTTTGGCAAGATTATAGAAATTGTTCAACTGTTCCGCTGGATCTAAACCTTAACTTTAAATATGTGGATTGCCTGTTAGCACTAATGACAATATTCAGGTGCTCTTAGTCAATAGTGTTTCCATTGCAAAGCTCCACAAAAATTTCTAAGTTTCTGCTTTGTAGTTATTGACTATGTGAAAACCCATGGTCCCTCTTGGTGCAACGCAAGCCGCATGGTTTGGGTGACCAGTGAAGTAGCTGAGAAGCATCTTGAGGAACTGCTGCTTCACCCTGGGTTCCTCAGAGGACTATTTCTGTTTGTGCCATCTGTGAGAGCAGTCCAAGTCCTCCCAGCTCCCCAGAAGGGCAAGTTCTGCTACCCGCTTCTTCCTGAAGACCTTCAAACATCAGACCAGGTGCGTTGAGGGTTAATTACACAAATTATTAGTAAGTTAAGGATCAAGTTCAGACCTAAGCTTAACTAACCGTGTAGTCACTGTGAGTCACTGGGAAGCTTTTGAAAATCTCACCTTAAACGTCGAGTACATCTGCCGTCGAACTCAAAGCACTGACTTCAGTGGAAGCTGGATGGGACTCTTAGCAAGGAATTGTATGCATGTCCAATAGATTTTTACAGGGTTTGTTTGAAAATTGCTTTTAAACAGGCATAATGTGCTGAAACGCCATGTGTGTGTGTTTAGAATAATTAATTAGAAGCAAATGGAGAGTTTTTGGTTGTCTTAAGGAAATGTGGGACAGGGAAGAAAAGCTGCAGTTAAAGCTAATTCGCATGTTTCCCATGAATTTAGTCTAGACCTACATGGTATAATACTGTTTTGTTTTTTTAATCTTATATTTTAAATATGTCTTTAAAAAAATCTGCTCAGTATAAGGTAAAATCTCTATTTCTAGTCAAGGATTCTTGCTTGGATTGCTGTGTCCTAAAACCTGTGTTGCTAAAGCAGAAAGAAAAGTCAAATTCCGTGTATTGTAATCTTCCCTCCAATCTTGTTATATAATCAAGTATCTTCACAACTGCACATATAAAATGTATATCTGACAGTTACTAAGACTTCCCTTATCTCCCTGGAATGAGTCAGCTAGACCTGGCTATGAAATCCTGTAAAATTTTGACCAGTTGTGAAGTCTGGAGGAGAAACAGCTTTTCAAAATACACGAGTTGATGTGTTGCAATTTATTTTTTTTTATATGCAAGTGAACACTTGCATATATCTGCATATATCAGATGTAAATGCACTGTTAAAGTTTAAAGAAAGACTAATAAGTGGGTCAGTGTGTGTTCCTACAGTGTCTGACTGTTGTCCCCTGCTTAGTGTCCCTCTTTCCTACTTAGCCTACCCCCTCCTCCATATAATGCACAAATGCAGTAGCACTACTGGTATGGAACTGTGAAAAAACCTATTTGCCGATGAATTTGTGTCAAAAAAAAGGGACAGAAATTTCCATTGAGTGTATTAAGCTCTTAACTTTGTTGATGTAACCCCTTTTTTTGGAATACTATGAATGATTTTAGCTGCATCGATTAAGATTCAGAGATACAGCAAATACTCAAGGTTGAGCCAGGAGAATAAGTCAATAGTGATTAATAGCACAAAATGATTTTTTTGTGTGTAGAGATACTGAGCAGATCACGTGTTTAGCTGGGAAGAGACCTGAATAAGATAGTGGTTCACCAGATAAGATGTTGCTTCACCAGCAGAATGCAGAGAGCACTCATAGAAGCCATAGGTTTTTGCTTAAGACAGAGGGAATTTTATGTCCTAACCCCTTCCTCTTCCCATTGGCAGGAATAATCTAAATCTGATGGACTGCTGGTTGGTCCTGATGGTCAGTGTAATGCGGGAAGGGAGGTGTATGTGTGTGCCTTGATTCTTGTCTGAAACCTGCAGACCAGGCAAAAACTCTCCTGCTCTTCATTGGTGTTAGGCCTGATTTCCACAAATATGTGTTTTTAAGACTCCATACGTACATTTTAGTCCATATATAATAGTTGCTCAAAGCATGGCTCTCTTTAGGAATCAGACTACAAGCTATACAACATAATGTGCGATTGGCGTTCGTTTTGATAAGGAAAGCGGTGATTTATGCCCTGATGATCCCACGTCCCTAGTTGACTGCACAAATCTTCCATAAGCAAGAGATATTCTAACTAAAACCGTCTTTTTGCTGCTTTTGCTAATGTTTTAAAGTACTGATGACACAAATCGGTGTCATGAGCAGCTGAAATATGTGAACTTTAAATCACTTAAAAGTCGCTGTGTTTGAAATCAACTAGTTCGTAAACTGTGTCGGCAAAAGGTCTCCCAGTTAGTCCGGAGAAGTTTTCTTTTTTTTTTTTTTTTTTTGCTGTCATTTCTGTCCTGTTAATTTGAGCAGAAACTGTAATTAGATGTAAGTGGTCTTGTTCCCACAGAAATGAATGGCAGCATCTGGAGAGAGACAACCGTTCCAAATGCTTTTGGCTCCCAGCGCTCTGCAAGTTAGCAGTATGGAGCAAGGGCCTGCATCCAGACTTCTGTCGGCCTAATTTTATATCTGTGGAAGCACAACGCTAAATCCAATATTCAAATGCTTTGCCGTGGTGGGTGCAGAACTGGGGGCGATCCAGGCTTTTATGTCGCCTGCTCCTCTTGGGAGGCCAATCCTGCCCGCATCTTTGGGTGCGAGTGAATGTATTTTTCTCAATGACCTAGGAATAGGAGGGATACTAGGGCAAAGGGTGCTTTTTTTCCTTTTTTTTTTTTTTCTTTCCATTTCTTCTTTCCCATTGCATTATATAGTTTGACAGTATCTGGGCTCTGCTTCCTCAGACAGGAGCGCGGCTTTGTGTGTAAACAGTAATTGAGTTAAAAGGTGTTTTGTGTCAGCACTGAGCTCGTTTCTGTCTCTGCTTTCCCTGCAGAAGCGCTGCTCCTGCATGGAGTAAGTGTGCGCCTTGGAGCCCTGGGTCCCCACAAGGTCACGCAGCTCCTTATCGCCACCAAATATACGTTTTCAATGAGCATTTATCATAATCAGCGCTGGGGTGTTGCATTTTTATCAAACTTCCTGTCCCCTAAAGGAGAATCAGAGTTGAAGCCGACAGTGCTATTTTGGAGGAAATATTTCCGTTCAGCTTTTCCAGGTAATTGAATGGGATGAGCTTCTTTCCTTTCTTCAGCTTTTTGAAGCTATATGTCCTGCTATGTTCAATAATTGCAATTTTTCAGAAGTATTTTCATCTCCCGCCAATCTCTATGTGTAGTTAACTTTTCTTTATAGCACATTGCTTTGTAACGTCACTTGCTTGATGCCATGGGTGACAGCTAAGTGTGCAGGATAAATGTGATGGGATACCCAAGAATGGCTTCTCTTGTTTTACCTTTGATAATAATATAGTTGCCCTATGTTTGATTGCGTTCTCCGAGGCTGAACTTTTCATTTTTTTTTAATATGCAAAGGGAATGGGAAGGAATTTGAACTAAGAATTTACTTTTTAGAACTGCCTGAAAGATTTACATGAACAATTCCCATCTAATGGGACTCGTGAATCTAAACCCTTTACAAGATTCTCAAATCTCTGCCTTCTGCTGTTGTGGAGGCATCAGGGATGACCCAATAAATGAGCAGAATTGAGATTTACAGTTGAAGGGTTGTCTCAAACTTACCGTTGTGTATAAAAGAAAATACAGTGTTTTCCCCTAAATCTACAGTGCTTACCCTGAGCACAGAATGAAAGTCTGAGCATTTACAAGTAAATCTGTTATTCAGTACGGGAATTAAACTAAAATATTCATCCTTTAAGAAATTTAGTAATGTCATACTTCCCTTTCCTTGATAATTTCTTTAATACAGAGTTATAGTTGCTTCAAACTTGCCATATGGCTAAGGTTCAAGGGCATATTTTCCCTGTTCATATATTCAACACTGCAATGTGCATACAAATAATACACACTCACACACAGGTATATGTTGTGGGTACTAATCCGTATGACCAGTTGTAAAGAACAATCTTCCTGGCACAAAATAGTATTTTTACTCTTGCCTTTGCAAACAGTAGAAATCTCTTTGCTGTTGAAGTTTGTTTTCTCTTCTCTCCTGATAGTTCTCAGTAAAAAATCATAGATCTCCATCAGGTTTGTGTAGATGCTCAATTCTTTTCCTTTTCCTGGTTGTCCACTTGGATGAATCCCTGTTATGTGGCCTTCCCAGTGATGCTCAGTCGGCCTTTCTTCAACCTGCGCAGTCTGAACTCAAGATTCATGTCAATGCTACGTTTTCAAAGGTAGTTATTTTGGCTCAGTAAACACCGAGATGTAACCCTTCAAATGAAAATAATAATCTTTTTATAATATTTTTGTAATCTTAATGATAGCAGTCTGAAGATGCCCAACTTTGCCTGCTACTTGCAAGGTCTGCTTAGTGCCTGGGTGAGAATCTATGACCACAAACAAAATATTGAACATTTGGTGGGTACAAGAGTGGAAAATGTCCTTTCAGCCCCATTCTCCCTGCACAGGTAGTGGGAAGTAGTTATTTTTTCTGTGTTTGTTGGGAGAATAACAGGATCTCTTAAATTATTCCCTTGCACAAGTATTACTGTGTATAGCAGCTGTGGGAACGCAGGCTGTCTAAGCTGTTAGCACCTTTGCTCAGTGAAAGCAGTCCTAATTCAAAGCAGTCTCTTGTCATTTCTTCAGGTTTCATCGTATTCTAGTAGAAACTCACTCTGAAGGCCAGGAGAAGCCCCATTTGCTGATGATAATACAGTTTTCATAGGACTATTAAGAGCAGAGCAATGGTCTAGACGGCTAGACTTCTAATTTTTGTTTAAAAGATGTTGTGAATTCCTTTGCGGAGGTGTTTCTCTTCCCTTTCGTCACTAGGACAGTGATTTAGTTGACTCTCTTTGCATTATTCTTCCTGGGAAAGTGGAGAGCAGAGGTGAGACACATGGGGAACCCCTTGGGCAACCACACTGAGGAGAGCAGCATAAAGACCCCGGAGCATTCGCGCTGTTGGGGACTGTTTGCAGCTGAGCAGATGCTGCAGGACCACTGAGAACCTCTTTGCTGCCCTGCTTGTAAGTGGCTTTCTGAGATGAGCATTGCGAGTCCCCAGGGCAACCTTGTGGGAGGAAAGCAGGAAAAAAAAAGGCAAAAAGGAAAACTAGATGCATGTGGGAGAGCAGGAGCAAAGAAGAGAGCGCACGAACCGTTTTGCTAACTTCCATCACCTCAGAGAGCCTCTGAGGCTGTGCAAGGGACATGATCTTCTGCAATGACCTCTACAAGGTCCATATGTATCAAATAAAATTTCTTTTCATGGAAGGCAATCATTTTCTTTTGTAACTCTGTGAGTTATTTGCTCTGTTGCTGACTGTGCTGCCTTATGCAGAGCGTGGGTGTCTTTGCAGGCTGGTGACCCACCCCGTGCATTGAGCAGCTTGTGGTGACAGATGCGTTTGGAGCTGGAGCTTTCCCCTGCCAGGGCAGCCTTCATGTCTGACCTGCTCCTGCTCCACAAAGTGGTTAAGGGCTCTCAAGTATCTCTGCTGGCTGGCAGCGATAATCATTGCCCCGCTTCTTGGTTGGCTTTGATGGTGTTGAGATGATGGGTAAAGACTTCCTGAGCCCCCAAGAAAGACCTTCATCCTTTGCCCTGGCCACCTCTTACTCGTATCCGTGCGTTTCATAAAGAATTGATAATGAAGTATGGGGTGTTCAGTGCTGGAGATGATGTAAGGCTGTTTTTAGTTTTGAAGGGAAAAAAAGGCTTCTGTAATACTTGCCTATTTTAAAGAATATACTGGGGTATTGCAGGTAACATCTCCAGCAGTTCTGAGCACTATCTGATGTATTGCTTCACTTTCAGTCACATCTCTAGATCACATATTAGTGACTTGAGATAATGCAATATATTTATCTTCTTTTTAAAAGGAAAAAGAGAATGAAAGAAAGAGAATGAGATTTATGTGCAAAAAGCAGGGAAAAAATACCCAGCGCTTTCTTCAGCGGTGCTGTAAAGCTGCCTGTTTCAGTTTGGCTATCATAGTCTTATTTGGCTGTCCCCTTTGATGGTGAATATAAGAGTAGGGGAGGAAGGAGCAGGCCAGGAGATGGGAATGATCTCCAGTGACCTGCAGGCTGTGATCCAGTGAAATCCATTGCTCCAGTAAGCAGTGGAGCTGGGAAGTAGCTAAGATGCTGCTGAGAACTCAAGAACAGAAGACACCTCTGGGGTCCCGTAATCATCTCCTAGCTAAGTCATCTCCTAGCTAAGGCAATGACATCTCTACTGCCGTTCATAAGCAGATCCATCTCCATTTTATTCCAAACTGGAGTTGGAGAAAGCTGTCCTGATGGTCCAGAGTGCCAGGAAACTCTGTAGCCTCTCCGATCTCATACGCTGAAATCCTCTCCTAATTTCCAGTCCAAGTAAGATCACGACTATTTTATGTTTGTGTGTTTTAGTCTTCTTTAGCTCCAGTAGTTTTGCCCTCTAGGCGTTAAAGTCTGCAGATTTATTTACAGAGAGCAGATCTATCCCCTTCCAGCCTTGATTTGCTAAGGCCGAGGAATTTTTCTTTATGTGCTCTATTGCACCACCAGTCCCTGCGACAAAGGATGATCGCACTTGAAAAAATAAATGAAAAAAAATGTTATTGGATATTTGAAACTGTTTTAATAAGGAGTCACTTAGCTTTTCTCTCCACCAGCTTTTACATTATTCCCTAACAAAGCCACTTTGGCATGCGGAGAGGCTAGAATTCGGCTCAGTGTCAGAGTGACGGCCAGTGGCAGAGCCCATCTCTATAGCACCTGGCCCAACCTCTGCTTTAAATTTATTTTCTTCTTGCTCCGCTGAGCAGGGCAGAAACTCGCCCAAGTCAACACGGGGTGAACGCGATGGCTTTCCTTGTCAGACCTGTCAACGCACTCGAGTTTCCGCACAATAAACGGGCGACTCCGTTGACGTCTGCGACTTGCACCTGGCCCCGCTCCTGAAAGCGACACGTCCTCGCGATGCCGAAACGCCGCTCTTAGGAAATCAGCGGAGTTAATCTGTGGGGAACACGGAGGTCTCGGGGCCAGCTGTTCGGCTTTCCTTAGTGTCGCAGCTCCGTTGATCTAAAGCAGCTCTGATGATGCGCACCGACTGCTCGTACCAGATAAAATCCCCCTCTTTTTTTTTTTTTTTAGCTATTTTGCGCAAGGAGAATAGTGATTAGGACTGATCTGGGGACAGAACAAAATGGATTATCATAATAAGTAATAACTAGAAAAGGGGAGGTCCATTTAATGTTTAACTTGAAGCAGGAAGACGGTGGGGAAGAGACCCACACCAAGACGTGCTCTGTCTTATTTTGTTTTGTTTTCCTGCGTGTATTAAGTAGACGGGCAAAATGAACCTTATTTCCCACTCCCACATGGTCTCTATATGATTTTTTTTTTCCATAAAAAAGATCCATGTATTCTGCTGGAATACGTGTCAGGAACTCATTCCCCTTCCCTCCCTTCCCCTTCCAGGGTTTGCTCACAGCATATTTCCCTCTCAGGGCTACTTTGCAAGGGTTTCTGCAGTAACAGAGAAACTTCACTTTTTAACCCATTTATTGTCCTAAGTTTTTACCATCTTTTTCATTTCCCACCCCCACTGCCAAAAATAAAAGGTCTTTAGGCTGTGGATATCAGGAGAATCACTGCCCTGGATGATTTCTTCATCTCTTCCACACATCTTCCAAACACAAAGGAGAGAAACTCGTTTCGTTGGAAGGCGCATTAAGTGTTTAAGGTAATCTGAAACCCTTTATCTGTCAGTATTCTTGACAACAATCAAGCACAATAGGAAAATAAATAAATAAAAATCCTGTAGCCATGGAAGCACACTTGAGATCAGATTTCTATTTGCATGCTTCATATACATAAAACATATTTCGTGTACCAAGTTAAATAATGCACAATACTTAAACTATTCTTACTTTTTATCCTTTGGTTATTGTAATTACAAGTAATTTTGTGAAGGATTTTCTATTTTTAAGAAATCACACTTTTGTACTTGATCCAGCTAACAGGATTTTCTTACATTACTTCATAAAGAGACCATCTTTAAACTTCTAATGTTATTTCTTATTCATTAGTACATATGCCTGTAGGGTATGTTCATAAATGGGTTAAAGTTACAAAGTTATGCTTATAAAAGCTCATGGTAATTTGGAGTATCAGGAGGATTTATTAATTTTGAAATCTTAAAAGAGCAAAAGCTAAAATGAGATTGGATTAAGTATATTCTTGCATGCAGTTATTCTAAACACCCTTAAGGACCGCAGACTAACTTACAGAGGACATTATGCAAATATGAATATATCTCTAAGTGCCTCATAGGCTTGCTGATGTAATATTTTACATGGTTAGTTAAGTACATCAAGTAAAAGGTTTGACCTTGATATACTGTAAAAGGTACTTATCCCACAACACCCAATTGTTTTCGGTGCCATTGTGAAACGCATCACTCAAACGTGCAAACAATTTTGTGCATAAATCTCATTAAATGTAGCTCCAGCAGCCAAACATCTGTCCACAATAGCCAGCCTCTTTAGAAGACCAAAGCGCTGCTTCACAATTTATCTTTATCAGGATGCTGTTTATATTTATCGACAGCACCAGGCTGTTCTGTTGCGAGAAAACAATTTCTTGTGAGGACAAATAGTTTCTATGCTTTATTACTGACACCTGTTCCCATTACACAGTTTATTTTTGTTCAGGACATACGGAAGGTGGAAGAGTACGATGCCCTAAAGTTGAACAATGTTTTGGGGAAAGTTTCAGTTTTCATCTCAGCTAAAAATTTATATAAAGTCCTCAATTTACTTGCTGTTTTATTGTGCAGCAATAAACCTGACTATAGGGACTTTAATGTGACGTTCTGCTGTGTTTTCACTCCCACTGCCACCACTCCACTCCATAAATATATATATGTTTATATATATATATATATATGTTTGTGTATATATATTCCATTGAGGTGGTAATGAAACAGAACAGAAAAATGGATTGCTAAATATAGTGTGTTATCTTTTCTGTGTGTGTATCTGAAGGGAAGATAGGCTGATGTGGCACCTGCAGATTACTACTTTAGGGTAAATCCTTGTTTGTTCTATTTAGCATTTTTGTGGTTATCACTAGCTGAACTGGAGGGAGAGAGGCTGTTGATGGATGGGCTAGGAATTGTTCCTTACATTAATCAGATGGAAAAATAGATATTCAGTCCTGCACACCAAGACATCAGCCCTCTTTAGAGTCTGCATCATATCAAGTAATTCCTGTGGGGTTCGAGCAGGAGCGCGTTTAATCTCTCTAAAGTCCCTCCAAAGTGACCAAAGTGCTCCAAAGATTTATATGGCACATTATGCTGGAATGCAAATACGCTGCTAAAATTGCCTTTCTCCTGCATTAGTTTGATAAAGTAGTTGGGTTATAACACAAAGTATTAAATAAGGCACTTTCCTTCATGGTGAGGTTGTTGTGTGGGATCCCACAGTCATACAGTATGTTTTCTCCATTAGGTCTGTCTTTAGAAAAACTGAATTTGATCTGAGAATATTTCATTAGTGCTCCCCGCCTCCTGGGGAAACTTAAATTGCGGGATGAGTGATGAACTCAAGTGTTATCCTGGGAAAAAATGCAAAGGCAAGAGAGGACAGAGAGGAATAAGAGCCATTTCCATGGCTCTCACTGCCATGGTGTGCTCTTGCTCAGATTTTTATTAGTTAGAACAATTTTATATGAGATGAGTGGGCACTTCCACTTGCTCATCTGTTTTTGTGTAGTAGGATGTTGCCCCTGATCCTAAGATCATGTTTTGTGGTGAAACATTTGCTGTCAGATCCATCCATTCGTGTTGGGACTCTTCTGTTTTTGAGGATTATGGCCTCAAGGAGGAGGAGAATTTGGAAACAAGAAGTGCTTTGAGGAAATCACATTTACCTTTGACTCTGTGTTTATTTGTAGTTAAGTAAAATATATAATAGTTATGTATTATCAAATACCTCACATTTGTTTCACAGTTGTAGCAGGGTTTTTTGGATGGTGTTTGCCAAAAGAATATGAAAGAATCTCTCTTGGGAAGGTTGCTTGAATTCCTTTGCTGGGATGGGGCTGCTCTTTAAACAAGTCTGGTACCTTGATGAAATGATAAACTACACATTGTAATTTAAGATCTTATTTAAAATTAGGAGTTAGATCTGCATGAAATTACAAACACAGCTAAGCAGGTTAACTTAGACTAGTAACTCTGGAAACTTGGTTGGTAAATGGAAATTTTTATATGTCCCTTTTGGCACCTACCTGTGACTTTTGGACCTTGAGAACCTCTCTGGATGTTTCTCTATTCTCTATGGTATTTGAAAGAATTTATTTTCTTAAAGTGAATTAGTAGATTCCTATTTATTTTAATCTTAGTATATTATTGTGTATGAGACCACTACATTTATTCTTTTTATCTACTAAAACTTCAAATACAATAAAAACATCATTAGTATACTCATAACACATGCACATACAAAGAATCTGTATAGAAGCACATGAACATGATACATATTCATATAAAGTTCAGAAAACATTTTTCATCAAAATATTCGTTTTCCGTGCAGTTTGGCTGGCCACAGTTTGAGTGTCTCCCATGAAACCCGGGCTGGCGAAAGCATCCTCTGGCACCGTTCATCCTCCTGCTTCCTAGGTCCCTGTCACTGTCTGCAGATGTCCCTGCTTTTTCTCTCTCACCTGTTTTCCATTTGCACGTCCTCATTTGCCAACAAACCACACAGAAAGTTAAAGCATTTCAGCTAGAAAGGTCTAGATTTTTTTACTTTTGTTTGTTTAATTTCCAGGTTCTTTATAGTTTCCACCCTAGAAAAAGGGCAATCAATGCAGTCAGTGCTTTGTTGCCATCTCCTTTCCCTCGTGAATCCTTCAGACCTCTCATTTTCCCCCTTCTAGCAAATGTCCTTTCATATTCCTTATCCAGACTCCTCTCCAGAGGCCTTTGCCTCTCCTCCAAGCTTTTATCTGTGGCCAAAGACCTTGCAACCTCCTTCTCCCTAAAGTGAACACCCAACAGACAGTCCCTTGCTTGATCGCATGGTTGGAGACCTGGGTTATCACTTGAGATTTGCTTTCATTTGCCTGAATTGCAGCAGTTTTTTGGAATAGGGGTGAAGAAAAGCACGGAGAAAGGTGCAATGAAGGGTGGCCGTGGGGTCATGCACAGAGCAGCCTACCTAAGCACACCGTCCAATTCTCTCTTTCTTGAACCTGCCTCAAAGGCAAAAGTCGTCATTATTAAACACGTTATTAAACACAATATAAACACATTATTAAGCACAAAAGTCGTCATTATTAAACGCAGCCTTTGGGGGGGCTTTGCAGTCCCTGGTGTCTCCTGCCTGTGGGGTGGGAGCTTTGGTGGCTCCTGCTGCAACCAAATAGGCTGGTATAGGAATGATACGGAGGTGCAGCTGAAATTTAATTTCCTTCAGAAGTGTTCTTCACAAGCTGTGCAAACCTTCCTTAGCTAAATAAATACACTTAAAGACAAAGATTTCCCATTTATTTTCCCTAGAAATACGCAGGGCAACAACTGCCTGTGCTTTCTCTCCTGGAGCCTTAACAAACAGGCTGCGTATTTGCATTTTCTCTAATAGTCTCAGCAGTAAACTTACTTCCAAAAAGAGGGGAAAAAAGGAAATCTTATGTTCTCTGAATGCAGAATGAAATTACACATTCTCTCGCTGTCTCTCGTACATGCAGATACACAATTTAGTATTTTACATCTTCAAAGCAGTGCTCAGAGAGGGACTAAACTGTGTTTGTAAACTCTTGCTTTGGGAGATGAGTTCAAATGGGGCTCAAGTCCCAGATGAAAAGTTGATGGTCGCAGTCAAGCTCCTAGTGGACATTTGCCACGAGAGAACAGCATCGTTTTCTTGTATCGATAGCAATTATTATTATTACTCTGTGTTGCAGCACATCCTGGATCAAAGACATATTGTGCTGGGCACTTGGCGTGCACAAAATGTGAAGAGACGAGACAAAACGGTAGGAAAAATGATGTATTCTTGCTTCTGTTTTGCAGAGGAGGAAGCAAGTCCACAAATACGGTTAAACTGCTGCTTGCTGCTGTCCTGATCTGTTACCTGCGATGCTGAATCCAAGGTAAAATTACTAAGTGTTGTGGCCGTGGTCACAGAGGGAGTCTATGGCAAAGCCAGGAATAGACCCTCGCTCTCGCGAGCCCCTAGCAATTGTGTTAACTGGGTGGTTACCCTTCTTCTCCAAATGGAGTTTAATGAATATAACACACTTCAATAGGTGTATTCATAAGAAGTCCCCATTATGGATGTAATGCATGAGTTTTTCTCTCTTGGAAATAGGTTACTCTTACTGGCCATTTCCTGGTCAGGTTTTGATGAGTCCTTTTCAGGCCCAGTTGCCATTGAAACGGGTTTGCCTGAATGACGACTTTAAGGAACAACCAAATAAAGACCTCTCTAATTGCTCTATAATGATTAAATGGTTCCCATGAGCAAGGCAGTTCAGAAAGACGTGCTTTTACTTAGCAACATTTGCCCTGCCAAAACGAAATAGCCACGTCTATTGCGAGCAGAACTTAATTCACTGTCGTCGGGGCTGCTATTGTGGCCGGCCGGGGACCAGAGAGCATCAGGCCAGGCGAGTGGTGGCCCCTGTACAGACCCATTGCGCAGGGCAGGCCAAGTCTGCAGTCCTGGGGCTTTCACGCTGCTCCCTGGTGCGTCCCCCGCGTGCTGACTCCGTGCCCATTTGGAACAGTTTCCTTCATTGCCGCAGTTATGCCAAGTTTGCTCTGCCTTTGAAATGACATTTGGGCACAAATGTTGGCGCTGCAGTTGAGAAGCAGTGTGTCCTTCAAAAGGCTTGGGCTGAAGGAAAACACGGATGCACGTACTTTGTTTTGGATACAAGGCAGGAACCCTTCCTGACTTCACTTTCCATAAAAATGGCCAAAAATATGTTTTCCTCCCACTTTCTTTTTGCATTCTGTTAATCTAAAGGCCATGTCCTGAAGAGAAAGAGTAGGAATTGGCTTAAACTGTTTAGTAATGGAAAGAGAGGAGCAGGGTAGCCCAAAGGGTTGATCAAAATCGTGCCCAAGGAAGTCTCCCATTGGACCTATGGATGATGCATCTGGTCCCAGAAGGACCATACGAAAGTAGTGGGAGATGTAAAATGGTTAAAGCGCTTTGGGAATAGCATTCTGTCATTCTGCATGCATCTTCCTTGAGACTTTCAAAGACATTTCTTGGAAGCCTGGGGATTTCCCCAGCTGGTTTGGAAGTGCTCAGCCCCTGCTTGGTGGACGACATCAGTGAATCCTTGTACCCCCAAAGGTGGAAATGGCAAACCTCAAAATAAAACCAGTTTTGGAGGTTTGCCTTCAAACTATGGCTGCCAACTCAATGGAGTTGAATCTCATGAAAACGAGTTGCTTATAAAAATAAGCTATGCGTTGTCAGCTGTAAAGAGCATATTGTTCCTCAGGGCCATATTCTAATCTCAGATGCACACTGTGCATTACCATATAGCTTAAAAAAGCAGATATTTCCAAGATATTATGTATGGTTGTGCGCGAACCTCTCAAAGAAACGAGTATCCTTCAGAAATCTTTCATGTACTTAAGCACACTCAGCAATGACATGGGCTTCTGATAGAGCATCTTTGGTTATGGGGCAAAGGGGTTAAAGAAAAAAAGGATGAAAAATCAAAGGGAAGGGTAGGCAAAGAAGCAGATATGGCAGAAATGGAGCTAGGAGCTGCTGTGCACCCTTTCACTTCTGGGCAGGGAGTGCATCTGCACCAGGGAAGGTTGAGAATATCTTCTTGTATCAATAAGATAGCATGAAACAGAGGACCAGGGACTATTTTGAGTCTTGCAGTGCTACAGTCAAACTTGCTGTGCTTTTCAGTGCTAGTAGAGGGATCTAGTATATTTTGGGAGGCTCTAGCAGAGGCAATTTCATTTATTTGTTTGTCTTGGCTGTTTTTTTTTCCTTCTTTTTCTCTCTTGCAGCAGGAATAAACAATTTGGGCTATGTAAGCCCGAACTAATTGGTGCCACCAATTGCCTGGTGTCTGACCTCAATCTAGCTGCTCGTAAACAGCTGTGAGCATCACAAACCCGTCCTGACGGCAGGCGGTGGTGAGTAATCACAGAAGCACCGGGCGAGAAGGAATCTCAGGAGATGACATTATCAACAAGCAGGTGTCTTTTCTGCTCCTACGAGCTAAATATCAAAGTCTTTATGTGTCCAAGAGTAGCAAGAGGCAAACCTCAGGCTTTGGGGGGCTTTTGGGAAATGTAACAGGAGTTGGAGATGTCTGGGTGATGGTTCTGTGATGCTCTCCCAGCAGAGCTACCCTGGAACTGGTTTAGCACCAAGTAGCTGTTGCCGTCAACTGAAACTGCTGGAGAGAGTCCAGCGCAGGGCCACGAGGATGATCAGGGACCTGGAACATCTGCCCTGTGAGCAGAGGCTGAGGGAGCTGGGCCTGTTCAGCCTGGAGAAGAGAAGGCTGAGAGGGGACCTGATCAATGTCTATAAATACCTCAAGGGAGGCAGTGAGGAGGATGGGGCTGGCCTCTTTTCAGTGGTGGCCACCGACAGAACCAGAGGAAATGG
>JAUBNY010000108.1:3517953-3548837 GCA_032275445.1 Crypturellus soui | reverse complement strand
GAGAGGTTGTGGAGTCTCCTTCTCTGGAGATCTTCAAGACCCGCTTGGATGCAGCCCTGTGCCACGTGCTCTAGGTGTCCCTGCGTGTGCAGGGGGTTGGACTAGATGATCTCCAAAGGGCCCTTCCAACCTTAGGCATTCTGTGATTCTATGGCTAAACTTGCAATAGTTCATACGGAGATGTCCAGGTTATCTGAGGGTGGTTGTGGTCATATGGTAGCATTTCTTGTCTAGGCAATGGTTTATAACACACTGCTGTGTTATATGAAGTATATGAAGAGTGAGAATATCCCACCCGGCAGCCTGGCATTGCTGGAGCAGGGCTGTCATGTTCAGGCTGGGCTTTATGCAGCTGGGAGCCCCTTGCTCAGTTTCTTACTGCCCTCACGTTGCATCTGGGCTCACAGGGGTGGTGTGGGAATGGCCCAGGGAACGGTTTGCAGGTGATCTCCTGGGCTTGGAAGCGTGCAGAGACCTTGTGCAGCCACCAAATTCTCTCCCTATCAAACTGTGAATCACGACAAGTTTCTCTTTGCAGTTCCCCTTTGGAAGAGCAAGAAGCCAACAGAGGCAGAGGCAGGGCACAGGAGTGGTTGCTCCAGGTATTTAAAAGAAGAAGTTTGCATCTCAAAAAAACCTCACCATCCCATCTTAAATGGGAATTACCATGGAGTACGGTCATCTTGTTGATGTGTTGAACAAGCTGAGATTTTAGGATGTTCCCTTTGTGCATTTTCCTCATTTCTGACATCAGCTCCTGTCCCCCTTACTGGACCTTAGCCAGCCGCTTTGCCTTTCATCTAGGAACTTTTCCTTTACGGGCAATAGGACAGCTCTGGGAAAGAGGACAATTCTGGCTGCGGGAGGAAAGTGTCGCAGTTTGGCAGGCGCCGAAGTCAACCAGCATCTCTGAGCCTTGCTCCTGGAGCTCTAACACAACCTCGTAATAAAAAGAAGATGCAAGTTTGCCCTGTGCATCCTTGAAGAGACAGAACAGATGCTCGTGAGGATCCTCTGGGGTCTGAGAGGAAAAAGCAAAGCCAACTTCATGACTCCATTCATCTCGCCAGGCCTGTAAGATGAATTCAGCCGTGCCTGCGTCACAAGCTGCTCTCAGGACTAGGAGCTCAATGTGGGCATTTGTCATCTTCAGAGCTAGAAACTCTGCCTGCCTGAGGAGAACAGTTCTTGTGCCAGCCAGCAGCCCAGTGCACCTCACCTTCTGCTTGGGAAATGGGTGCAATGGAAAATCTGTCTCCTGCCCAAACATTTTTTCCCCACCTGCTTCTTCCCCCACCTCCGAGGTTACTAATATAATCCTCCCTGAGCCGGTTCACACTGTGATGGCTTCTCAAGCCTTGGCTGGACTATGGCACGGCTGGAGGAAGCCTCTTTAATAATCATTTTAGAACAGAGAGATGGTGACCTTCATGGCGAGCGCTGACCTTCTGTTGTGCTATTTCCCAGCCAAAACTGGTGGCGTTCTGACCTTCAGGTCCTTTTCCATCCTCTCTGTGAAGAAGTTCAGGAAAACAGGATAGAAAAACAAACCAAAACAAGGCTAAATTTTACCAAGAGATGGGGTTCTGCATTTCATTAGGTGTTAGAGCAGCTCTCTAGTGTCTTATCTTTGCTAAACAAAATGATGTCAAGGAATAGTTGCAATAGTTTCACTTTGCTTGGCCCTGACCCAGCAGAGATGAGCATAACCTCAAGCCTCAGGGGTGCAATGCCCAAATGTTGGATGCCGTTTTGCTGGACGTGGGTGCAAACCCTGCCCAAGCTGCTGCTCCACACCGAGATCCCAAGGCAGGGATCAACAGGATCCCAAAAAACACCTGCCTGTTCACTGCAGCCTTGCTGACAACACATGGAGTGTTTGTGGGGAGCAGGGCCAGCACGAGATCAGCAGAGGAGGGAGCTCCTTTGAACACCCGAGAATCCATTTCAAGCAAGAAAAAGAGAAAAACAGACATTGGCAATTCTGAAGCAGCACTTGAGTGTATTTTTCTTCTGCTGCTTGGCGATGTATCACCTTTCTTATTGATTTTTTTTCTCTTTGCATGGAGAATATGTATTATCTTCCCATCTTTCTTCAGCGAAGTAAATCTAAAATGAAAACAAACCCTGCGTTTGGCCAACCCTGCCTTAAAATTACACATCAAGAATGTTTCCAGTGACAAATACTTTCAAGGCAAACAAACTGAAGAGAAATTAAAAAATCTCTGTGGGGCATAAATATGTAATTACACTCACACAGGGAGCATTTTATCAGGTAAACCATCCTACTTTGTTAATTGAAATGCTGCAGCACAAGGTTTTTTGACAAAGGGGCTGAATATGCATGCGTATTTCTCTCTGCTGCTGTTCCATTTGTGTCTCTCCGTTCCCTGTGTGCTCTAGGGATGGGGTAGCGGTCACTGCTGGCCTCTTTGTTCAGATATCCTCATTTTTACCACCTCCACGTTTATGCTAGCAGGGAAAGTTTTGCTCTCATTGGAAACACAGGTTTTTGTTGTTATTAGTTTCAGATAATTATAATATTTTTAAAAAGCAAAGCAGAAAATAAGTTTTTTTTTTTATTAAGTTAAAACGTCCAGAAATTATAAAATTGTAACTCCTTAAGAAATTAAAAAAAAAAAAAGAGGGAAAAAAAGGGAAAAGAAGGAATAGAAAGATCTCCAGAAAGAAAGTGCAACTGTGCTGATCTAATTATACTAAGATGATCTTGGTGAAGATTGGGTATGGGCATCAAGGCTAAAGTTTTTGGGACAGGAGAGATTTCAGGTCCGCGCACACCAAGTCTTCGTTCTGGAACTATTTGTCAGTGTTTAGTGGCCACGGGCAACACTCAGTGAAATATTTACGGGGCGATCGCGTCCAAGAAGCGCGGCTGCTGGCGGGCTGGTTGACTGTCCAACTGCAACGGCAGTGCCAGCTGCGGGTTTGCTCGTCCATCTGCGGTGGCTCTGCCGTGCCAGTCCTCCTGCCCGCGGGACGGAGAGGGCTGCAGGAAAGAGGGGTGCCAGGTAGGATGGCTACGTCCACGGTCACTCGATGGTGCCCGATGTGCTGACCACGATGTAGAGCCAAGGTAGAGCCAAGCCTTCCCCTGGAGATGCTGACTTCTTCTCCAGGTCTTCTCTCTGAAGCCAGTGGAGAATCATATGTTGGTTTTTGTCTTTCATGATCTACTGCCCACTCTGGTCTTTCTGTTGCATTTTCCCTCTCTCTGATATGCGCTACGTAATACTCCAATAGCACAGCCTTTAGCCAGCCCAGCTTGAGGAAATTCAGGACTTTTCTTTTCAGGACTTTTCTTAACATACCTGAGCTTTGTACATTCCACATTCCCTTTTGGCCTCCTGCACATCTCTACTTTGTATTTGCCTGGGTCCCAGCACTGGGAAACATCCCTAGGGCGCACGGATTATCCATGGTTTGGTGTATCATGACTATTTTCAGTCCGACTAGGCTATAATTTTGGCATTAGGCAAGGACTGGGTCTTAATGTCTAATTTGAGCCCCACATATGTTCCTTGTATTGCAGGTTCTCAAATGCATGAGTCTGGAACAAGATGATATAGGCACTGTAGAAGTACAGGATAAAAACCATAATGCCCATCCCAAGGAACTGCTAGGCTATAGATAAGAGTAGTGTGGAGGAGCAGGACTCATAAGGATGTAGAAATAAAAAGGAGGTTTTGTTGGTCAGTGTGGTTTACACTTACCCTTACTTACACTGGCCTGGCAGTCTAACAATTCTCAAACCTTTTGGATTTACCACAGCACAGAAAAGAGACCTGCAAGGAAGGGAGCAGAGCCCATTTCATGAGTCCCCCCAGTTCCTATGGGGTGGGATGTGTCTAGCACCCGGGCTGGTAGATGAGTGAGTGTCCAGCAGCTGAATTCCAGGTACGAGAAAGATTTTGCTTGTGGAAACTGGAGCATTCAGAGAACTTGAGCATCATGAAGGTTAAGCCACAACTTGGCAGGGCTTTAATTGAGACATCCAGGTCCTCCTGTGGTTCTAGGTTGTGGTGCACCAAGTGTTTCATCCTTGCCCTGTTTTGGTGGATAAATGCCTCTGGCAACAGAGTATTTGCTCTTGGCTCTGTGTGTCCTTGAGTCATTCCTGTGTCTCATTCACGGTGACACTCGTCCATCTCCTCTTTGCCCTTTCTTCTGTCTTGTGAGCTGGGCGGTGGGTGTTTGCTCAATAAACAGTGTTTGAAGTCAGTCATCTCCAGGTATCCGTGTTGACGGAAACCGCTGTCCTGTGGCAGAGTGTGCAAACAGAGCAGCTCAGCAGATATTGTTATGGTTCGTGTGAGCCCCTCGAACGCGGCCGGCGAGCATTTCCTTAGTGACAGATCAGTGGGCGCTTGAAGGAGTTTGATGCCGCATGATTGTTTCTACTTTATGACCATTATTTTCCTAAAATGCAAGATTGGCTTAGTCGAGTTTATAAAATGCAGATAAGACATCTTGCACCAATTAAGCCGGGAAGCTGGTTATTCAGTCATTCAGCTCTAATTCGCCATCTGGTATTTTCCCAGAAACATCTTCCTTGGATATTTCAGTATCTTGCAAAACAGAGCAGTTCTTCAGATAGCCGCAAATCACCCAGCAGTGAACTGAGAGGAGAATGAACGCAGTGGCCAAGGGTTATTGGAAAGAGTGGTGACACGATTCTGCACTTCTGGTTGTCATTTAGAAGGTGCTTTTGGATTTTGTTGAACATTGGAACATTAACTGCAATTTTTGTTATTGCCAGGAGAGCAGCAGACCGGCTGACCAGAAACATCTAGAGATTTTGAGTGATGCTTTTCCCTTACGTTTTGGTTCACTGCATTAAAAATACTATGTTCTCACATTTCTTGCTTGGACTTCTTGTTATTCCTTACTGCAGATCTGTATTTATTTCAACACCTGCCTTCTTTTACTTACAAACATTAGTTAATAAATGCAGACTGGGTTTTGTGAGAGCTGTTTTGTACGCCTGACTGCGGAGGACCTTACATTAAGCAAAACTAGAATGCCATTCGAAGTCTACCTGTTTGTGGCCATCTGAAATCCCTCAGAGTTTCTGTAAACCCGATGATTTGGACTGGGCAAGTCTGAATTCAGGTTTATTCTATGGCGAAGATTTAGTTGGGTCAACAGTTTGAGTGTCAGTGTGACCATGTTGTTTCCTGGTAGAACTGTGCTATACATTCTCAAAAACCACAGAAACTCATCAGAAAATGGAAAATAAATTTCAGGGCTTTTTTTGAAATGTTTAAATCCCTCCAATGTAATATTTTCCTGCCATTTTAATAAGTGTTTTGTGGATTTTTGTTTTGTTTATGGCCTCAAGAATGCGCTGCAGCCCAAACTGGATGGGGTCAGAAGCCCCAGGTGGTCCATGCGGAGCTTCCCGCAGCGTTCCCGTTAGCCGGCTCCATGGAAAAGCGAGCAGACAGGCTCGCAGGAGCGAAGAGGGAGCCCGTGGAGTCGCTCCGTGCACAGGTATGAGGAGCAGCTGTAGCTGCTGGGGAGCAGGAAGAAGAAGCCAAGTGTGAACATCGCACAGGGCTGGTGGGACAAAAGCCAGGTCTCCCCTTCCCTTCACATGAGGGTCCAGATGTCAACGGAGCAGAAATCCAGTGCTAAGAGAGGACCGAGGCAAACTCCAAGCAGTTTGCTGTCCCAAATTGCCCGACACCTATTGCTAATTGAGCCATCACGTCCATTTAAAAATATTTTTAGCAGCGTATCCTGAGCCTGTTTTGCTTGTGAGTAAATAATGGAGATTTTTAATGCATTTGCCTCTATTTGTTTTCTTTCAACCTGCTGGAACCTATTTTGACCGCATAAGCATTTGCAAAGCTTTACCAGCACAAGTTAAACCTAGTGCAGTTACTTGTGAGCAGGTATTAGAGCTATGAGAAGAGCCAGGGAGCAGATTGTGCATTGGTAAGAATAATCTTTACAGCAAAGCTACCAGCAAACGAGGTGTCAGGCTTAGATGGTTCTGTTGGATGAATTTAGGCTCTCGTGGAGCTGGTGTGCCCCATACAAACCCTGGTTATAATCTGGCATCATCTGAATGTGCTCGGAGCGGAACAGAGTATCTGACGTGTGGGTGGACTAGAAGGATGCTGGGGCGCTCGGATGCTCACCCCATGTGTAGCTCTTTGGCCTGGGAGATGTAAGAACATAAAATCCGTCTGTGAGAGTTATTAATGTGATATATCAGTGTTAAGAGCTGTCCTTTGCTTGGCCATCCCTACAAGGACTTGCCTGCCTGAGCTCTCCAATTACGTGATTTTAATTGGCTTTTAATTTGGGGAGATTACAAAATACACTTAAATGGAAACCACAGAGATGTTGTTAATATGTAGAAATTGCAAACAAAGTGATAAGTTACTGAATTGCTTCTGAGCTCATACAGGCACATTTGCATTTACTTTCCCATGTATTTAATGTGAAATATACCCGAAAGTCCATAATTAGAAAATTATAAGGATTTAAAAATCTATATTGTAAAACTACATTTCTGTGGCTTTCGAGGTTGCAAACATGCTTTCCATGTAGAGCTGCATGTTGCATTTATGCTGATTTAATCATTCATTAAACATTAGTAAGAGGCCAATTATGCTGTTCAAGAATAAGATGTTTTACGAGAAAATGACAAAAAGATACATGTAATCATTGAAATGCCAGTTTACAATCAGATAGGATGGGAAATAATCCCTTTAGCAAGCTTAAGCTTTTACATATTAATGGCAACATTGGGAAGAGTGCAGAGAGGGCTTTAGCAGCCTTCCGGCCTTCCGGTCCTAGGCAGAAAGCGAGTGCTTATGGACAAAAATAATAATAATAATAATAATAATAATAATAATAATAATAATAATAATAATAATGTGCTGTTTTGTTCCATGGGAGCAAAACCATCAGATGTGCCCTTTACTCACCCTACCTGTACTTTGGCATATATGCGTCCAGATATGGATACACAAATTTAGACCAAATAGGGCCTAGAAATACCACTGTGATTTTTTAAAAGGCTCTTAAGATACATTCTGGAGAGCAAAGACGGTCAAGATCCTCTGGAACGTTTCCATGATTAGATTTATGGAGTCCTATTTCACTTTATGGCAAAGAACAGTGGAGTGAGGACACGGCTGTGGGTTTGTAACTCTGTCTAAGGTGGGGAGAGAAATGTTTTTTCCCCACTTTTCTTCCACACAAGAATTAGGGGCACCACATGAAACTCCCAAGTGGTATGTTCCAAATAAACATAAGGACCTTTTATTTTGCAGAGAAGGCTGTTAATCTGGGGAACTTCTTGCTGCAGAATATCGTGTAAGTCAAAAGTT
Source organism: Crypturellus soui (assembly GCA_032275445.1). Taxonomy (NCBI): domain Eukaryota; kingdom Metazoa; phylum Chordata; class Aves; order Tinamiformes; family Tinamidae; genus Crypturellus; species Crypturellus soui. Next base: position 3,541,473 of record JAUBNY010000108.1, on the reverse strand, counting down.
TGCATAGGTTTAAAAAAATGGTGGATAAAAACATGGAAAATGGAAACATAGGAAAAAATACATTTGAGGGCTAGTAAATGCCAATTTCCTCTGCCCCTGAAACTGTGACCATTTCAGTCTGTAGGAGATCAGAGACCATAGAAGAAGACTCAGAAGAAGAAACCTCCATCATCTACAGAGATAAGCTCATAAGGAGAAAATAAGACACGTTTTACTGCTCTCGTGATCCCTCCTCCAAAGTGACTCATCCTGGAAGCTCTCTGGGTACCTTCTGTGTCTCAAAATCTTGCAGTTTGCAGGTTTTCTCCTATTTTTCCTCTAAGTGCAGGTGAACCGATGACTTAATAAAACTGGGGCAAAGAAAATTCCATCAAGACATGAGCAAAGACTTAACCCATGTGGAACAGCAAGGGCAGGGAGTCAGATGCTGGGGATTTGTTTATAATGAAGAGAAAGGATGTGGGACCCAGGATGGAAACTGCAGAGCCGGGAGAATACACAGGAGAGCTGCAGGAGGGTTCCAGATAAACCTCAGCGGAGAATATTCCCGCTTCCCAGGGCCATGCCAAAGCCCGATGTTCTCCAACTGCTTCTCCAACTCGCACGTCTGGCTGCCTGAGCATCCAGCCTCCTCTTCCCAAATCCAGCCGGTCGGCTGTCCCCGTTGCCATGCGGGCCCCGGGGCAACGGAGCCGCGCAGTGCTGTCGAGAGGGACAAAAAATGTATTCCAGGGATAATATCGAAGGGTTCCAGCTGCCCAACGCGCTGTGTCCGTGGAAACACCTGTTGAGTGGCTGCTGCAGCGGGAAGAGCGGGACGAAGAAAGGCGGCTGTGCGGGTGCCAGCAGCAGTAGGAAGCTCCGCCACGACCGCCTTGTGCCAGGGAGCGACGTGCCAAATTATTTGGCCGCGTTTCAAATATCTGGGTGTCCACCGCGCTTGCCAGCTCGCGCTCCCGGGGAATACGGCAGCATTAACACCGCTGCGGCCGCGCTCCCGCGGCTCCTTCACTTTAATTTCAGGCTTCACCCTTCTGCTTTTATTGCTGGGTCCTTCTCACCTCTTTCCTGCAAAGGGAAGCCCGATATTGCAGGGCAGAGCCTGAAATAAGGCTTGGATCTGCAATTGGTGGTAAGACAAAGAAGCAATGTACATTTTTTTTGGCATTTTTTGTGAGATCTTCTGGGTTGTTATTTTCTTTTCTTTTTTTTTTTTTTTCTAGAGAATAATTTTATCTTTTGCAAGCAGTTTGCTAACCTGCATGCTTCTCCAGCCTGCACATCCTGATGGTTCTGGACCTGCCGAGCTCAGCTCTAGGTTTGCCAGGACATCAGGGCTGCAGTTTTAGAGGTAGCGCAGCGAGAAGAGTGGTAAATTGGGAGTACAGTGGACAAATGCTACAATAAAATACTTGAAAATGCTTCATATTAATCTGGAGGGCTATATACCATCCACAGCACTGGCCATATCCATCGGAGAATGAAAGGGCTCAAAACTGGATGGAGAATTTCCCTCTTTAAAGCCCGTTTTGCATGCAGGAGGAGCTCTTTCTAGCACAGATGAAGAAATGTGTGAAAGGGACTGTACTGAGAAAGTGCATTAGATGCTCCTAGATGCTTCTCCTAGAGTCCTCAAAGTGTAGAGGCTCATGTCCAGGACTGTCTTTATTTCCATCAAGCTTGTCTTGTCTTTCCAAATCCTAAAAACGGCAAAACCCTTCTTGACCAAGGAGCTAAGGCAGAAGCTGAACGAAAAAACTCAAGGAGCTTCCCAGGGAGGCTGGAATTCTGTTGAATATTTGTGGGAAATAGTAGTCTCCTCAGCATTTATGTGCATTTTCCAGATGCCTGTCCTGCTGCATTAAGTGCAGAAACTCTTTGAGATGAATGTAACTAAGTGCATCTCTAAATATTAATAAGAATAGTGCTATCATTAATAACATTAATTGCACATTAGCCCCAAACCAGACTCCATGGGGTTGCTTGAGCTCACCTGCTCACAGCACTATCTGTCTCCTCATATTTTCTTTCCCTCTTGAAGCATCATGAGTTTCACAGGCCTTTTCACAAGCTGAGGGCTGGGATAGACTCCCATAACTTCAGACACTTCATTTAGGGCCTCGCTTCAGGGTCACTTTTTCAGGAGAGAACTGTTTTTTAGCGAAATAGGATCCCCTTTTGGCTGGGGTCTCTGGGCCAGATTGTAATGCAGATAATGACTGGAACAAAAATCTTCCACAGGCTTCATGTCGCAACACGACCTTTCTTGAAAATAAAGCTGCAAAAAAGCTCATTCATTCAAGAAACACTAACCTGTGCTTTTTAAAGAGAGGGAGGGAAGAGGGAAATATCTTTTTTTTTTCCCCTTTGAGCTGAATTTCCAATCCCCCTTTGCTCTAATTAGCGTTTTTGTTTCTCAAAGATCAGTGGACCTGTTCCTTTTCTGGATTCTTTAGGATTAGGATCTGAATGCCTCACTTATTCTGATTTTACCTGCAGGCGCAGGTCAATGAACCAGCATTTATACTCCAGTAGAGCTCCAAGGCGCCTTGTTTAATTTGTGCTCCAAAAATTGTTGTTTTGCAACCAGAAATTGGGGCAGAAATTCCTGCCTCTCTGTTCCTATTCCTGGACTAACCAGTGGGTGAAGGACAGAGCTATTTTTTCTCCCTGATGTCTCATAGGTCCAGTGGAACAAGAAAGCTCCAGCTTCTTGAAAATGCTTTGCCTGGATTTAGTGAATAATGAGAAAAGTCTCTGACTGTTGCCTCAGCCATATCAAACTTCTCTCCAAACAACCAGAAAATTCATCTTTCCTATTAATCTCTCCGACTTTAATGCCAGGTCCATGGGCTGTGGTCTGTTCATCCTGAGAAAATGTTATCCGAGTCAATATTTAGATAGAATAAGCCTTAATCACAACATAGTTATGCTTCATTAAGGAGGTTTTCCATCCGCTGCGTTCGGAAAATAATGCGGAATGTACCAGAAGCAAACAAATTGTGTAGATTTCCTATTCATGCAAACCTTCCTCTTCTTCCATAGAAACAGAGCTAATTACTTGTGCAAAAGCCTTTATTTTCTTTCCTAATGGGAGGCACAGGAAGGGATTTCCTCAGCCTTGCTGGTGTGGATAGAGCTGGGTGATGTCCCACAAGGGCATGGACTGTTGTCCTCTTAGTCCCTTCTTTAGGTATCACCCAAAAAAGGTGTTCGGTTACGATGATTCTGAGGTCACAACGATTGTGCTGAAAACCTTGTTTTTACCAATCTGTGCAATACCTGCCTGTTTTGGAAGGGGGCTGAGCTGGCAAAAGGCTCCAGATGGCCTCTTGGCACCGGCTCCGTGGCACACACCTCGTGTCGCGTCTGAAGTTGAGACGCAGACGCTCTTGGGGCTTAAATGCCCTTCCCACGGGGTTTGCACGGGGAAGCAGAGGGGCTGGGAGCGCTGCTTGACGTGACCGAGGGGCTGCACGTTCCTGTCCTCCCCGATGTGACCCTGCTCGCTGCGTGCAGGGACATCCGTGGACTCACCCAAGGAGCCTCTTGCGCGTCTTGGGGGCCGCCCTGTCTCCTGCAGCGTGGGGAAATCGCTGCCTTTTCCTTCTTTCTTCCACTAAGGAAAGAGGTTGCAGCTTCTTCTCCATTTGCTGCTGTTCTCCAGCCCCAAACGCAGGACAGACCCATGGTGGGGAAGACGGCGGAGAAACTGGTGGTGGAGGGCGGCCAAGCAGCGTGTCAGAGTCTGTCCCCTTCTCTGGGGCATGGAAGAACAGATGATTTTTGCCTGCAGTGCTCAAAAAAAAATAGAAATTCCTTTCATCTCTTTCCTGAGCAAAGGCCAGTGCTGAGCCTGGCAGATTATTCAATAACATCCCCTAAAAATATTAAACTTCTATATTGGAACCAAATTAAAATTGTATTTCGTGATGTGAACAAAGGTCCCCAAGTCGATTTCGTGTCTCTCTCCCTCTTTTTTTTCAAATTTAATATCACACAGAAGAGAGAAATGAAATCTGTATTTAAATGGCTGCGGAACATTGTGCATTTAAAGTGCACAGCAAGTCACTCCCTAAAGCACTCCATATGATATGTAAATCTTTTGATCTTTCACAAAATGCATGAGTTCCATAAAGAATAATGAGTACTAGCTTGGGAAGTACAATATTGACTGTCACTGTAGTGCACTTAGCCACAATTATTATTTGCATGGCTTTTGCAACATAACTGGAGGGGAGAGTCCTGTGAATATTTTTAATGCATTCTAATAGCTACTAAAAGAGATTTTATTTTATAATAGATGCATTCTTTCTTTTGGGTCTGCAAGCATTTTTTTTTTCAATTTATTCATTACATTTTTTGCTCTTTGTAATAAAGCATCGATGGGGAAAAGCAGAAGAGCATACAAGTCCCGAGGAAAGAAACAATTGACATCCTGCCCTATCATTAGCCGCCATAAAGTGGGGAAATTCACAATAACGTTTATTTATTCTCTAAGCCAATGAGTAATGTTTAACTTGATAAAAGAATCAATTTGATCCGAGGTGTGATCTGCCTGAGGGAGCTCCAGGTGCGATAGTCCCTCTTTGAGGTGGCTCCTAGACTGGGCCAGATGCTTTCGGAGGTGAAATTCTCCCCTAGGATCAGCAACTGATCCTCGGTGGATCTTTTAGCACCGATGCGGAATGTTGCTCTTGAGTTTTGGCATGGGAAGGATGTAAATGTTTTGTCCTGATGGTCGTGGGTGCTTTGATATCCTGTCTTAACAGTGGGGAGGGAGAAGCTCCTGCGCAGCTGATGCTTTTCCATGGTTCTCTCCAGGGATTCCCATCTCTTACCCCTTCCTCAAGCAGCAGAGATTGCTCCTGCCTTTTTCATGGTCATCCTGGTTATCCACCTAAGTGGCGAGGAGGACATGGCTGGGAGAGTGAGGTACAAATGCGGTCTGGAAGCGTCACCAACACCCTATTAAATGAAGTATAATTAAGCATAGATATTGCCGAGGGAGCAGATGGCTGGGGAGACACGATGGCTCAACAACCCTTTTCCACGGAGAAGGGAATTCCCATCCCAGAGTCCAAATAAGATGGCTTTCAAGGAGGCAGTGCACACCCCAGGGACTGCAGAGGGGAATTAACTTATTTCAGTTTGTACTTTGACTCCCTTTCTGAGGCCCTCAGTATCTCTCTGAGGGTCTGTTCCAGATAACTCAATATATCTATTGCCCACACTGCACAAGGCTCAGAAGTCAGCGAGCAAGGTCAGGGATGGTTGTACCTTGTCCAGAGACAAATTATTGAAGAAGAGCATCTATTTTTTTAATGCAGAAATGTACTGGTGGTCCAAAGAGGAGTCTCAGTGAAGTCAAGCACTATTTTGCAGCTGATTCCTCATCGGTATCCCTCGTGCGTACGGCAGGTCCTGTGTGTGATCTGGCACTGCCTGCCTGACATCGCCCTTAATATGCAGCTCACCTAGGCGGCAGGACAGGTTTCCAGCTGAAGAAACAACATATCCAACATCAACATTGTCAGTTGTCACCAACCGCTGTCTGCTTGTTTCAGATAACAGACGTTTGTGCATATTGGGAAACAGTGATGGGCAGTGCAGATCTGGTCTTATGGTCCAGTTTACCGTGGACAAGGAACTTTTCTTCTTTTTGTGCCTCAGTTCTCCGACTGCAGAATGAGGATAACACCATTTTCCTTCTTTTTACCTTCTCTTTGAGTCTCAGTGAAGAAAAAGGTGTAATTAATGGTCATCTCCACAGTAGCAGGGGATTGCAATGGAAAACTTGATCTGAAGCAAATTTCAAGACCCCAGGGTGGTAAATGTGAAGGACACCTTTAGAATACTCCAGAATAAAAGGCCATTTTATGGATTCAGTTGTTTTTTTTTCAACCTGTTCTATCTTCACCCCTTGAAAGGATGCAGAAGTTGAATAAACACTTGAATATTTGACTCTCTCAGCATTCAGTTGGTTATCAAGGCACTAATGACATGTGATGAGGATGATTTAGATCTTGCTGAGCGAACTCTTTCATATTTCTTTTACTGAGGTTGTCTGCTTTTTTGCTGTATAATTTTTATTTTTGCACCTTACATTGCTCTATGCACAGGACCATCTTTAAAGAAAAGAATAAGTGGATGGAATTGAAGCTGAATGACTCTCTAGTTGTCTGCAGAATGAGAATTGAATTGTTGATTTCAGGTCTTTCTTTTGTCATCCTGGACAATCATCATCATTTCAAAAAAGGATAATTCAGTGAAAACATTTCTCCAAAGCAAGCTGCATCAGTTTCCCCCAAACATACTGAACTTGATTACCTGGTATGACTAGTAGTAATTTTCCACAACATATTTTCATTTATTATGCTCTGGAAAGGCACTATAGTGATTTCAAGAGGAGAAAACCAAGAAAGATTATTCATTTCACATCCTCATGCAATTCTTTTGTAGGTGGCTTTCAACAAAGGGCGATATTGGATTACATTCATTTTGGTTCTTAATAAACTAGTAAATCTCCCATTGTTCTATGTTGTCCAATTATAAAAGCAATGAATATGAGACTAAGCACTTCAAGATAACCATAGCTTAAAAGATAGACAAAAAGCTTTTTAGATTAAGATCAGAATAAAACTGCCATTTTGTAGCATTTTGATGAATAATATTTTGTGAATTAAGGCGTTCTCTCTTAGGAATGTCAATACATTACTCTTTAAGTGGGAGCCATTGCAAATCTCTGGAAGATTTTCCTGATGTAAAGGATTCTAGAAAAGGAAATGAAGTAAATCTTTCCTAGAAGCTGTTTTCCTACTGTCTGAGCAGGCGATTATGAAGGAGAGGAGAGATCCATTGGGATTTGGTTCTCGAAGTGGTCCTGTTGCCTTCCCATTTAGGACATGGTGCCTTTTCAAACACATTTCTTTGCTACGTTGCGTTCCAAGAACAAATTCTGCTATACTTTATAAAAGCTTTATTGGCAATGAAAAGCTGTCATCGGCATTTTGAAGTCCTGAATTAGGCTATTTGCTTCATTTCCAATGGATTCCAAAATGGTTCAGAAGCTCCTTCTTCAAAGGTCTAGGAAGGAAATGAAGACAATAAATAATGTTGAGAACATGTTTGAATGCACTGGGAAGAGATATGGACCATGCAGTAAAATTTTAAGCAATAAAAATTGAAAAAAGTTGCAAAGCACATCTGTAAGGACTGCTGGACAGAGTGCTCTATGGGATTACAAACTTATATCAGTGCCTCATTCACCTCAATAAGAGCTCAATTAAGGAAACTATTGATCTGTTTTTGAAAGATCCTATCTCACCCAAGCCTTAATAGAAAGCATGACCCTCTATCCTTTGAGTTGCCATAATCGTGGCTTGCATGCAACCTTCCAAAATCGGGCTTTGAGGTAGCTGATGGCTTCGTATCACGGTTGGGTTTGTTGACAGCAGCAACCTATGGTCCTTTCCCATGGTGACATAGGATAAACCATCCAATTGCTCATCCTAGTTGAACCCCAAGACACAATATAAGGGAAAGTTGTGCACACAGAGGTCAGTTTAGTAGGGAGCAGAATAGATAAAGAAGAGACATGAAAAGATGCATGTGGGCAGATACGGGTACATGGGTTAGCGATGCTGGCATAACTCAATGGAGAAACAGAGGACATCCTTATCCTGTCCCTCATCCGTGATTTCAAGCACTTTCTTCTCTTCCCAGATGTCTGTTCCTTTGGAGGGGGAGCTACTGGGCAGAAGAAATTCTTTAGCTCAAGCTTGTCAGTGATAGCACGTGACCATGAAACTGCAGCCACAGTTTTTTGATCAGTTCTGCTGAAGCAACCTGTTGTCTTTTATAATAACTTTTCCGTTGGGAATATTCAGATGCTGAGGCTAAAAAGAACCATTTCATAGCACACAGTCAACTACACACGCAGTGACTTTGCATTTTTATCTTTTTGATTTGCCAGTGTATTTGCTTGTTTGTTTTTTTGTTTGGTTTTGTTTTTGAGCCACATCCATCTGCTTCATAGTTCCTGCAAAAGCTAGTTTACATGTAATAATTGCCATTAAAAATGGAGGGGGAAAGGCTCATTACACAAATGCATTGTTTTGTTCCTTTTAAAGCACATAGAAAATACAAAACTATATGAAACTGATGGATGGGTTTATTTCATTATTACTTTCAGAAACTTGTTCTCTATCTCACCCATAGCAGGTGCTGGCTGTGACGTGGCATTTGCTCTGGTAATTATACAGTTTTTGTAAATAGCAGAACAAGTCAGGATGAAAGATAGCAGTGCCCTCAGGTTGTGGGAAATTATTCAGCTTCCTCTTTACCCAATTTCGAACGATACGTAGAAATGATAAGGTTGCTTTGATTCCAGCTGCCATCCCCCGTGCCCCCGCTTCGGAGTTAGTTATTCCCACAGCATAAAATTGGGAGCGGGAGAGAATGGGACTGCAGGAGGGGTGTGTGGAAGGGGCTCTTTGTGCTGCGGTTGGGAGAACTATAGTTATTGTAGGAACTTACTGTAGTGACAGAGTGAATCATAAAGCTGAAGCAGGTCCCTGTGGTGTGGCAGGGACAGCAGGACTGATGTCCAGAACTGGTTTGGCCTGTTTAGTAGGACAACTGCTTTGCAAGGTGCTGGACTGCAACTAACCTTCTAGCTCTATACGCGCAGCCTGTCCTCTTTGGGTCGCCTCCAACATCCTCCTTTGGTCACTCGTGCACCTCTCTCTGAACCCTGTGTTGGAAAGAGCCTGTTCTCGTGTTCAGGACGCTCTCCAGCTTGCCCACACAGTGTTTCTTTCCCTAAACAAGGAGTAAAGAGCAGGTGCTGTGTAGGCAGTTGGGTTACTCAATCTGTCTTGACCCTGTCAACAGGGCTGTCATCCTCCGGTCATGAAGAGATCCTTCCACAAAGAAATGGGGCTTCCAAAGGGCCATTGGCATATCCTGCTTGTAATCTATCTTCTGAACTTCTCCGCTTGGTGTTTGTGCTGCATAACTCATGCCTGCCTGCGATATTAAGATTTGATGCCTCAACACCACTGGGTAGTTGAGTGTTCCTTCAACTTTTGGTTGGTTTCACTATCTTTTTCTCTTCAGTCATTCACAGCCATTTATAACACGCAAGCAACCTGTGGGTCACTACTCTTGCTTGGCAGTAAGTACGCTTGCTCTGGGACAACGTGCAGGAAATGTGGGACAGGGAATGTGGTCCAAAATTAAGAGAACCACAAGGAGAAGCAACCCCATGCTCATGACTATAGACAAGAACTGTACATATTGCAATGATTTGAGATAACAAGAAACCAACAACTAAAACTTATTCTTGCAAGGCACTCGGAGAAGATCCACAGCACTTTTGCGGGACTATTGAGCGTTCATTTCTCCCAATGGCTGGAGCTGGGCAAGGTTGTAAAATCTCTAGGCAGTATTTCCAAATTTGGGTGCCAAAAGACAAAATCACCAGGGCCAATATTTTCAAAGGCCACTCTTAACCCCATGGAGTTCTTTTTGCTACTCAGTTTGGTCCATTCTTAGTAGCTCATCTTGGTTGCCCAAGCCCATTAGGCACTTTGAGTGAATCTTGGGTCCGAAGCCACATCTGGGTGTCTCGGTGTTTCATCATCTCCATTCTAGGCTCGTTCTGTGAGCTGCCTGGTGTTTTATCAGATGCGCTGAACACTCGCACTTCCCACTAAAATCAATAGAATTGATGGTCTTTGGCACCTCCTGAAAAAACAGTCTTGCTTACTGATGGCAGTGTGTAAATAACAGGTTCGGAAATAGGCACCCTTCGGAAATGTTAGCTCCTCTGCTATATATCAAGCGTGCAATGAAATGAGAATAAAACTCGCAATGAAAACATGCATTCGGTTTATATAAGAGCTTAGCTGAAAAATATAATGTTTCAATGGAAGGTACAGAGTACGTATATGAATGAAAATCAGTTGATTGTTACCATGCGTCTATCAAAATGAAAATAAGGTCATTCACAAATCAACATTTTATGGAGGGGAAGATTTTTTTTTTTAATTAGGATTAAAAATATTATCTGCTTAAAATGTGCCCATGCATATAGTTCTGGCATAGCCTATGGCAACACCTATAATTTTAAAATAAAACTGTTTTTTTTCCAAGAAGGAAGTAATTTTGAGTGATAACTAATTTAGATAGTGCTAATTATATTGGTTGGAACTTGCAAGGAAGTCAATGGATAAAAAGTTGATTAAAGTTATAAAACAACAAGGAAAAAAACTAACTCTGCTCTGTAAAATGTACTGAATATTTTAATGCTTGTTCCTTCCTGCTGTCTTAGCTAGTGTGTAAAGACTTTTTTTTCTGTATAACTGTTTGAAATGAAACCAAATGAAAAAATAAGACTCTTTATGTTAAAGAACAGTTTGAGTAGGTGTATTCTATACCCTGCAATAGTGGGACATGCAGTCTCTAATATAGGATGGACACATCCATTCCTGGATTGGTGGCCTGAGACCACAGCCATGGACTGGACCAAGACAATGGGAATTTCGGAAAAGGAAGATCCCATCTTGCTGGTCTAACTCATGGCAGATGCAGGTCGCATTGCTCTGCCCAAGCTGGAATTCTGCCTTTTCTCTGTTTTCAAGTGCTGCTTCTGGGAAAATTTAGCTGATCCCAGCAGAGAATGACCAAAGTAGGACCCTGGTGTGGATGGGGAGAGCCAAATGAAGAATGTGATGTTGGTGCAAGCTAGTTACTAATTTTACTAATAACCTTTTTCTTGTGCTCTCTGCCCTCCTAGGTTGATTAATTTACACAAGAAGAGAACAATTTTAGTGAGTTTCCCTGAGGAATCAGAAAGATCTAAGCAGGCTACTGAAGAAAGAAGAAAGAAACTACTCTCCTATCTGCAGGACCTTACCTGTGAGTGTCCTGGTTTCTGCAACCATGTGAGATCTCTGTATCCACCGTGCTATTTCTTAGGTTCTGAAGTGTTTTTTTATGGAGGCTCCAGTTTTATGGTTATCTTCAGTCAAATTTTTCATACTCATCGGGAAAAAAGTTCAAAAATTGATATTCTGCTGCTTTGTGCATAAAGATGGGCTCAATGTGAGGAGACACAAATAGAAGGCAGGCTGTAATGCATTTATCTCAGGATAAACATTTCTCGTGCTTTGCAGTGTGCTGCTTAATCAGGTGCAGGAAGGTAAGTTTTGCACTGCAGGTTGCCCTCCTGTAGAGCTAAACGTCACCACGCACCATGGGAACTGTGTGGGGCTGAGGATTTTATAGGAAACATGAACAAAATTCTGGTCTTGGCTTGGTGAGACAATTCCACCATTCCAGTTCAGCTTCATTATTATTGCTACTGGTGTTTCTCACACTCGTATTTTATTTTATTTTGTATTAGCACATATTTGCTTAAGGTACAACTTACACTGCTCTATGAGCATTCGGCCTTTTGAAAAGATCTTATTCTCTAAAATTAGCAAGAGAAGGGGGAGAGATTAAAAGAAAGGGAAAACAAATATGAAACATTTTTAATATACATCAGCTAGACTGTCTGCAAGCAGTCTGACATAAGTTATCCTTTAATAGAGCTGTAAGAATAATTAATTTTTCAGTTCAGTGGTCAAACTGAAAAACTGTGAGGGAGGAAGGTGAGGAGGTGAGTGGGGTGGGAAGAAACAAGAAGAAATGTTTGGGCTAACCTTAACTCACAATTTCTCATTTTCTCTCGCTAAAGTAAAACAAATGGGTTATTTGTTCCTTCGAAAATCACCCTTGCTGCGTTTCTAACCAAAACCTTAATTCCAGAAGCAAGGAATGCCTAAATGATGAGGAAGAGAACATCCCTACCCCTGCGTTTAAGTCTATGGAGAAAAAAAAAATTCTTGTTTACCTTTTTGAGAATGTTTTAAAAAGTGGTCTCCAGATTACCAAGAGTACATAGCTCAGGGCAGGGTTGTACTATATGTGTATATATAGTACAAATATATTTAAATATATAGTTTTATGTTGATAAGAGCACAGTCTAATTCGGAAGGTCTGGGGTCTCCTGATCACTCTGCCATGAACTGTGACACAACTTGGTCATATCACCCTCTTCTTCCCTCTTGCAAACCCCTAGATTGCAATTTCATAGCAGATATTACTGACTTCCAAGGCACACATACAGTGCCTAGTATCACGGGACCTAAATCAGAGTAGAAGTCACTTGTTTTTCCTTCATTACAGAAAACAAAACAGACCAAAAATACCTATTTGTAGGTTCTTAAAGTCATATGGGTGCATTTCTTTTGGATAATCAGCAGAGGACCTAAAATAGAGATATCCACAAAATACACTCAAGCAAAAAGGGCTGCTATAAGGAAAAATCTTTGAAGGGGTATTATCCAATTAGTACTGATAGCTCTGCTAATATGGCAGCAATTAAAATGTTGTTTGTGAAATAAATAGGAGAAGACCTAGATATTCTTTGGACTTACATATGAATAATGGTCTAATAGCTGGTGGAATGATTATAATGAAGCTGCTCATCAGTTGTTTACTGAAATAGCGGTCTATTTAATCAGTAGCAATGCATTCAAGGTGACTAAATATTAAATATGATTGGCAGCTTGCTGCTTGGACTAAAACGATTAAGTAACATGAGAAAGAAAGTGACAGGTGACTTCAGTCCCCTCAAGGAAACATGCCCCAGCCAGGAAATGGGTTGAGGCTTCTAATAATATTGGTAACAAATAAGTGCTGAAATGTTTGCTTGCAGCACTCAGTCTGGAAAGGAATGCAAATCCTGTTATGCATCTTTTTCATCTCGGCGAGGTTGCAGTGGCAGCACTAAGGTACTGTGCACTTTAACTGTGCTGCAGAGACACACACACGCTCGAGATGTGGCTGATTGCCGTGCCGAGAGAGCAGCTCCCACCCCTGGTGCTGAAGCAAACGCAACCCTCCTTGTCAAAACCGGCTGGGCTGCACTGGCCAGTGGTCGCACAGGATCCCGTGTTCATCGTTTTCAGAGTTTTTCCATTGCTATGGGGTCAGGTGGACAAAAAATTGGCATGTCAACTCCAGAAAGCTTTGCAGGTCAGAGAACTTGATGGGAGTCAACCTGCATTTGCCCCAGGCCAGAAGCAGGGTCCTGTTCTGGGACTGCTGGTTGCAGCTCAGGAAAAGGAAGGCAGCAAGCGAGATGTTTCTATCACAGCATCTTCCACAGAGGTGCAGAGAGGTCCTTTCTCTAAACCTCTGACCCAACATTTGCCGCTTTGGCTAAGTCTGTTTCAGATGGCTTCATGAGCCCTATGCAAGCATGAGTTTCCTCTCCAGTTCATGTCATATCCTGCATACGTGTGAATTGTATTTAGTGCTAAATCAAAGATCAAGACAAACATCTGTGCCAGGTCCATACCAGAATATGCAGTAGCGTCCCTTTCTCCTGGGCTGCAGTCTGAAAGCCGTGCTGGAAGCGCCCTTCGCTCCCTGCCAGGCCCAAAGACACCGTTCATCTTTCCTGAGCACGACAAGTTCTCATCCTGCTGCTGGGAAGCCTCAAATTAACACTCCGAAGTCAAAGCACAAGTTAGAATAAGAAACCTGCTGGGATCATACAAGAAATCCATAATTGGACCAAGATCTGGGTCTAGCTCCTACCTTCTAACGCAATGCTCTTATACCTTCTAACGCAATGTTCTCATACCTTCTGATGCAATGTTCTCCTTTCTAGACAGTCTTTCCATGGTGTCATGAGCATCTCCCTCCTCTCTGTCTCCCATTTTATGGATTTGATGGATCTCCCATCTCCTCTCCCTTTCTGTCTCTGTGGAAGAGGTACCAAACCATGGATCTGCCGGGTGGCCATGCAGTCCTTGCTGCTGCTGCTGTTGTCACCGTCGCTGTTGTCTCCTCATTGCTGTTGGCTGCTTCTCCTCTGAAGCAGCCGTAATAAAGGAGTTGGGGAGTTTGGGGCTGCTAAAGGGCAGAAAGAGAGACCCACTTCTTACCCGGTGTCCCTAATGGGATCCTAAGTGTAGCATAGACATGAGTGTCAATGCCCTTTTACACAGAAAATAAGGAATGAATTCCAAACAGTGCTGGAGACAGCTGACCCTTTTAGCACAATGCTTAAATATTCTAGTGCCGTGCCAAGGCAGCATGTGCAGAGTAAATATTTTAATCCCTAATTAATCACTTTGGTTAGATTGGTAAAACAGAAGTCTAATGAAAATAATTTGAAATTTCCTTCATGAATAATTGCATTGTTCGGGGGATTCTGGGAAGAGTCAACTGGCTGACCTTCCATTCTTGGGCTGCTCTATTGCTATGAGATTTAATTTGTGTCCTTCAACCCTTTCCAGTCACCGTCACGAGATTAGAAATACCTTTCATGCAGTTTAGCAGCAACTATGCAGAAGGACAGTGCAGTCAGCAGAGAGGTAAGAAATTAGCACATGCTTCCCTGCAGTGAAACACATACAGCATGGCACATAGGACAGGGCAAAGCTTCTTTTCTACTCCGTGTCCCTTTATTACGGTCTGAACATGATGGATTGGGTTGTTTATTGAAGTATTCGTGGCCGGTTTTAATTAGAGAGTTGAGGTCTGCAGGTGCCAGGGCTTTGGGTGTTTGCAGGATTGGAAAAGAATTTGCTTATTGATACATCCTGATGGCCGGCACCATAATTAGTCCTATGGCTCTACGGGAATTCGTTTCCTCCTATAGATCCAGTCTTACTGGTGGTCCAATATTAGTCTCCAGTCCTGCCTGGACACAACAGGTTGCCTTGTAGGATCAGACCTGACTGGTTCAGTGTAACTTGCACCCTCTTTGCCCGCTTCCACGGGGACTTTCGCCTTGCTAAAAGTTCCTCTTAGCATCTTGCATCTGAGACCCCTTGTCCTGTGTGCAGTGATTCATTCTGGACCCTTTTGCAATTCCTACTAGAAATCCATTTGTCAGTCCAGCCTTTTAGTGTTGTGAATATTCCTGAATCTTCATCTTCGGCATTACTTTTGCAAGGAAATAGAATGGATGGTAGGACCATGGGGATTTCTGTCCTCTTGTGGGTCAGTGCTTTGCGAAGGTGGAAGGTGCAGTAGAAACTGGCTTGTGCCAGGAAACAAAGCTATTTTTTGAGTGCCTGAGAGTTGCATGTAACAGCTGATGGGAAACTCTACAAGAAAGTGTTTCCTATCTGTGAAAAGGATGATTTGATTTTGATTTTCCTTGTGAGGACAAATAATAATCCCCTTCTTCTGGTGGTGGCTTCACTTAATGAAGTCAAACTTCTTGCAGTAATTATCATTTCATGGCATCTTCCAGTCTCCACTTTCTTTCTTTTCTTCTTTCCTTGCATTCACTATTTTACTTTTTCCTTCGCATGTGCAGTTGTTGCTAGTGGAAATTTGCAGATATTAAATTAACTACAGGAGGGCTCTGATATTGTTCTCTGAATGCAAGAGAAACCTTTTGAGAACTAAGAGAAAATTATTAATGAAAACTGAATGAGAAGGCTATAAAGTTCAAACAAAGAGTGTTCTCTACCTCAGAAGATCTGGATGCATGAAAAATTTAATGAAAATTATCCATAAAATGGTGTATTGTGTTTTTGCTTCTTCAGCCAAAAGCATTGTTGAAATATTTTCATTCAATGCAGAATATATTGGATGATAACGATAATTAATGTACTGAACCTTTTAACAAAGAGATAATAAAGAATGTGAAGAGTTTATTATAAAAAATGTGACCCTCTCCACAGGATTTGAACTTGCTACTTTTGACAATTTAATGCAAAGCCTCTACACTCTGGGCTAGAAAATGTCATCTGTGGTTCAGATCAAGATCAGCTCAAAGAGGAGAATATCAAGAAAACGAACCTTGTTTTTCTGTGTTGAAAAAAAGAGTTGTGGGGAAGAAAACTAAATCTGGGAGGGTCTCCGGCAATTTGGGATCTTAGAGTAGTTGTGTATGGACCAAAATGTAGGATAAAGCTTAAGATCCTCCTTCTCCATTGTGCCAATGCTTAGCACAGTGCAACCTTTCTGTGTGATGCATAAATAAAACCAGTTCCCCAAAGCTTAAAAGGTAAAAGAAATGGAGACGCTTAATGAAAATGAGTGGAGCTTTTACCCTGGATTCTGATTTTCCATGGAAGATGCTTGGAAGCTTCAACAAGCAGCAATAGAAGCTTAAAGAGCAGACGTGGAGTCTGAGACAAAAGCATAGACTTTGGTTTGGTCTTAGTTCATGGTAAATCTGACTTTCAGTGCTTTAAATAATAGGATAGTGTTATTTGTAAACTCTGGAATCTGGAGGTGTCTTCTTGGGCCCAACTTCATTTCCGGAGCTTCTGCTCTCCTCTCAAGTCCATAAAATTATCCTTGCCGACCAGCTCTAGGATGATGAGTCTAAGAAACAAGGAGGACTAGTCTAAGAAATAGCCTTTACTTTCTTATCCTGGTTTATGTTGACATCTCAGGTTGAATTCTGCCTGTGGCTCCTACAACCGCGGGCTTTGTTGACCCTAGAGGAGCCCTGCCACGGACGTGGAGATCTAGAAGTTAAAGGGGGAAGCAAAGGGCAGACCCATATCTGCCCATCGGGAACTAGGAAATTCAGCCATCCAGTGCCAAACGCACTTGAGTCTCCAGGATCTGCAGCGGAAAATTCAGATTTGCTCAGTTATGTGCAGGTGTATAGCTGGCATCGGCATACCTGGATCCTACCCACAGTATTGACCCAAGTTCTCACCCAATATATGACCCAAACACAGAAAGAACCAAGTTCTGTGTTGAAAATCCAAGACTGGCAGATCAGAACGCAACTGCGAACACCAGGCTGGACCTTGTCAGGAATACTGAACGGCGCACAGAATCCCGTCTCAAATCCTGGGTGAAATCCAGGCAATATTTTTGCAAATTAAAAACTGGCACCGTAGGGAAAGATAGTCAGAAACTACAAAGGGCCGGGACGCCTGATGCTCTGTGCAACCTGCTGACTGCAACTTGCTGCTCGGGGCTCCTAGAGAGCTGTTTTAATTGAAAGTGAGAGCGCCTGTTGCAAGAGGTTGGAAAGTCCTGCTCTAATTGACTCTTTCTGGGGTTAACGGGTGCAAAGAACGAGTCGGGTCCCAGCTCCGCCGTGGGCACCAGGAGCCGGTCCTCCCCCATCATTAATTACTTTGGTGATGGTTCTTAATCAGCACCGCTTGGATCTATCGGCTGCATCCTTGGCGTCTCGCCAGCGCTGCCACTAGATAAAATACACGGTGTGGGGATGGGGAGCGCACGCTTTGCTTGTTATTTCTTCTCTCTTTGATGCTGAATTGGTTGGGTTGCCTACGCAGACCTTTCTGTACAGATTCTTTCTTCAGCAGAGCTGTGGGATTAATGCCATCATGGGGGGTTTTGGTTGTTGTTGCTTTAATCAGCCTTGCAACATCTCGGAGGGTTGTAATCTAAATCAGCCAGGTCCTGGAAATGTCTTGTTTTGGGCACTTCTTCCTAGCAGATCCATTAATCACAGATCTTAATGTATCTGTAAGTTAAGGCAAAGGTGAGGGCAAAGAGTTTCTTGAGGTTTCCCTGTCCTCAATCCCAGCTAAACCTGCCTGTGAAGTCCACGTGAAAAGACTAGAGGGGACCAGACTCGGTCCAGCTCCACATATTTCATGGAAAATTGGGTTCTTTAGAGTTAGACACATTGCAAACCTGGCAACAAGACCTTGGCCAATGCCTGTTTTAGCAAGGCTTGGGTCTAGGGAGGCAGATTTGGGTCGAGGGAGGGTGGTATGAAGGGAATAATATCTGTCTTTAAGCACAGAGCTTCAAGAACTACCTATTTTGATTCTCTCATTTTCTTTTGTACAAATAATCTAGAAAAATATATTCTTTAAGCAAAGGAGAGCAAATTTTCCATAGGACATTCCAATAGTGACCAAACTGTGTTGGACACATTCTCCAAAGAGCATCTTTGTGTCCAGATTTGTATCTCAAACCCAACCATTTTGATCCATCAACGTTTTCTGATGTCTGGACACAAAAAGCCCAAGCAGCCCCAGTTCGGTGACCACGAGAGCTGCAAGAAGCCACATCCTCGGCGTGGTTTGCTCAGAGCATCCTCACCAGCAGCAGCACCCAAATCTTCCTTCACTTGCATGAGATTCCTTCCCGTGCTGGGAATTCCCCGATCTGGGAATGTTGCTTGTCTAAAGCGGATATCCAGCTACTGAATGAGGCTCCTGACCTGGGGAAGTAGCTCGATTCAGGGATGGGAATGGCTTGGATCAAAAAGTGCAGGTCTTCTCCAGTGCCATTCGCCTCGCTGGAGGAAGGATGAAAAGCAAGCACGACCGGTTTCAGCTTTTTGATCTCTTAGATTATGTTGTCTCACAGTGAGCCCAGTCAAGGGGGAGAGGCAGGGCAAACCCAGAACAATCACAGCACATTTATTGGAAGGGATTACATTTTTTTTTTTTTACCCCCTTGGAAATTTCACCAACTGACTTTAATTAAGTTCTTTCAAAACCGGCAAATGCACGAGGCATTAGAGAGGGAAAGGGGGGACATGCGCGCGTGCGTTTGCTGGATGGGATTCCTGCGAGTTTACCTTCATCTAAGGCAAATTTGCCCGCCTGGCCCCAGGCAAACGTGCTGTAGCCAAGCTTCAGGTGGGCTGCTCCCCTCTTGTGTGGCCCTGAGATCACAGGCTGGTGCCAGGTGGTGAGAGCTGGCAGGGAGGTAGCCTTTTCCTGCTCTATCTGTGCTAATGACCCTCTATTCTGCACTAAGTATGCACAAAAAAAAAAAAAAAGAGAAAAAAATGTCTTATTTATTGCTAGGACCTCCCATGAGGCAGCTGTCTTATCTTTTTAAATATCCTCTTTGGGTCACTGATGGCATCTCTCTGTACAGTGCCTTGCACTGCCAGGACTTCTAAGGTTACCATTGCTACCGTCTCGTTTATAAAACGCGTTGCACAAAATCATTGCTTTCCTGGCAGAATATTTTTGAAGTGGTTTCGAGGTTGCTCACTGGCTTTGCAAGGTGATGTGGGTTTCGCTTGTGTGCGCCGGGGTGGCTCGTCAAGGATGTCATGAGCTCTCAATGCAACAAGGTCTGGGGACATGGGGGATCCAGACAAACGGACACAGTGTACTCTCAAAATGTTCTTAGGGGCACATGTGAATTTCTTTGCACTCAAATTAAGCAGGATTAAAGCAGCTAAACTGTTGTTGCTCAGTTCTCTTGGATCATGTGACAAAGCCTGAATCGCTTTTAGTCACTGGTATAGGCCTAAGTCAGTCCCTTGATCTCCAAATTAATTTTTGAATTGAATGATTGTGTCTTTTTTTTTTTTGGCCTAATTGAGTCTTGAAGTGAAAAATGCTTAGCAAACAGATGGAAAACTGAGGACAAAAGACTCCATTATGTAATAAAAAGAGAGAGAGAGAGAGTTCACTGCAACAGTTTGAAATTAGTACTCGGCGGTTCTATTTATTTTTTCATAATAAAATTCCAAGCCGTAAATGATACGCAGTGGGTTTTGCACCGCTTGGTGGAAAACCGTGAAAAACGGAGCGGGTGGAAAATTTGCACTGGCAGCTTTTGTGATGGATAATGTGAAGCGTCAGAGCGATGTATTGATCCGATGCTCATTTTGCTCTTATTGATGCATCGGAATCGCTGACCTTCTCATGAGGGAAGCGGTATCGAGGGATGGCAACGCAAGACTCAAAGGTGGTTCACGTGGGTGTTTCCAAAGGCCTTGAAATGCCCCCTGAAAAGTGCATGGACTTGTTTAAAGCTCACCTGGAGTCTTGGGATGCCCCGGGGTCTTCCTGCTGTTGTCTGGATCTTGGGAAGTTTCTCCCTACAGTTTTGGCTCTTGGCTAGTGAACATTGACGTTGTATTGGGTGGTTGTGCATGGGATCCTGCTGAGGGAAGCCTTGCATGAAGCCCTGCCGCCAAAAACCCGTCATTTCCATTGCCAAATTCGTGGTGGCAGAGGGGGAGCACCCTTGGTGGCAGCCTCTGCTGGTCAGCTGGAGCTCCCCAGGGTTTGTGGCTCACAGGAGACTTGGTGGCAACGGGCAGAGAGACCTTCACCTCCTTGGGGACCGTGATGGAGCAGCTGAGGGAGCACCGAGCTGGGAAGAGCCGGATCATGTGAAACTAGAGCTAGAAGAGCATTTGCAGGGCAGTGGGGAGGGAAATGCAAGGCTGGGGGCATGGTGGGGCGTGCAGAGACAGCGCTGCTCCCCAGTAGAACAAACCAAGCTGTAAGGCTTCTCACAGGAGAAAACTTAACCCAAGTCTGCTCAGTGCCAGCATCTCTTCTATCTTAGGGAGTTCCTGATGTGCAAAGCGGTACCCAATGCAGGATTTTGAGGATTTTACTAGCAGTTCTTGTGCTCTTGCAGTGCAGCCTCCCCAGGGCACGGCCAGGGGCATCCTTCAGGCCTGGGTCTGACTCTGGTTCCTTTGGTTTCTATCAGCTGTGGCTTAAGTGTCTCTGAACCCACAGCAAAGTGACTTATTACTTGGATTACTTGGGTAAGCGAGAGTTTGCCTGCAGATGAGCTAAAAAAAGGGAATTGTTTTTCATTTGCTTTTTCATTTTTATCTCTCCATGCATTTTTTAATTATTATTTTCACTTTTCATAAGATTTTGGATAAGCAAGTGACTCCAGGAGCTGGAACTATAAGGAGAGATTCCTTCTCCCCAAGTGCCTTTCAGTATACAAGAACAAGCAGCAGAAATCCCGGCCATCCTAGACTTAATTATTCTCTCCAGCATGGAGGAGCTGTTCCACTGGGAAAACAAGCCAAGTTTTATAATTTCCTCTGAAGTAGTCACCTTCACGGTCACCTTCGTGTTTTGTAGAGGGTGTTTCTACAGCTAGGAGGGAATTTACTGAGCTGGTTACCTCCGTGAGGTCCAATTAGAAATCCCAGTTAAACTGGGTTAACATTTAGCCATTTGGTTAGCCAACACCATAGCAAAGAGTTTGATTCTCCTCGTGCAAAAATATCCCATGACCTGGCATAATTTGCTGGTGAGCAGAATAGAAAGGAACAGGCCACTTGGGGGTTTTGGGGGCAGTTTTCCCCTGTGAAGCAGCTGGAAATGGTTGGGACTTAGGACGTGTTGACTCATATAGCGAAGACCCAGCTCTGTTCAGGCAAGTCCTCACTGGAAGGGGGTTTCTCAGCTAGGTGGGACCTGCTGGATCCAACCTGGGTCCTCCGTTGGGGCTGAGCCGAAAACCGGCTCCGCTCCGTGTCCAGGCACCCCGCAGGTCTCCTCCTGCTCCCTCAGCAAATCCACTTCCCTTTATCTGCGCGATTTCCATGAATGGGAAGTTTGGGGAAGGTTTATTCTCTTTCTTGCCTGGAGTAAGGGCATACAAATCCGAGGGGGACAGGTCTAATCTGTCATTAGAATTCAGCCTCTGCCGCTCCGCCGATTGTTTCTTGTCGTCATAGTGTAAAACTCTTTCCTTTTCACTCCACATTATTTCTCTCTGCAGAAGGCTTTCAGGGCAGATAATGCACATGAAGGTACAATGCAGGCAGTTGTCTAAGAAAAGAAGCCCGTTTTCTTCTAGTGGGTGGTAGGTAAGAATTACTAATCCAATCTGCTTGAGTTAACGCAAAACAAGGATTAGGGTAAAGTTCCCGAATATGTTAATCTTCCTTTATAAAAGTAAACTTTAGCACTGCTATCAACCCCGTGGTTTATAGTTCATGGGAACAATGGGCCAATTAAACCCGAGCAGAAAAAAAATCTTGCCCAAGTTTTCCGATCGTTACCTAATACTTGGAATTCTTTTGATTCTTAATTATTTGCCACTGTGGCGTAGACCCGGGAAATACAACATGGTTTATTATTCATCGGGCTGTTTCTAAACATATCCATAAGTGACTGCATCTTGTTGTAGTTGTTCTTTTCGCCTCCCCCTCTGTGAATGTAGGTATTAAATAACGCACAAGGTCCCGGATAACTGATATAATTGTTGGCAGCACAAACGGGCAGCTTGCTGGAATGGTCGTGCCTATTCAGAGTCAGCTGGTTGTGAAATAACTGCAGCCTGTGGGCACGAAAGGAAAGGTCCTTCGGAAGCATTTTGCTTAGATATTGGGAAAGAAAGGCGGTTTTATTCTATTTTTGATAAATGAGCACTCAATGGCAAACTTTCTCTTGACTTACAAGAGTAGACCCATCGGAAAAGCTCTTGATCTCTCTTGATATCCAAGATCTCACCTATTGCTGGGTCATATTCGGCCACTCTTATTCACAGTAGCCCAGAGGGCTTGGAAAATTGTCCCGTGTGTTCTGGATTTCCTGCTGCCCGTCAGATTTCTGAACCGGGGAACGGAGCACAGGGAGGAGAATTGGCCTTGCTGCATGAGATAGAAATGTCAAGGATTTTAAATACTAAAGGATCTTTTCTCCTGTCAATACCTTCATGAGAAACTTAGGCACATCAGTTAGAGAAATACAGTCCTAAAACACAGATTACACTATTGGGTTTCAGTAGCAATAATGCAGCTATATGTGACCCGTGTTTATCCCTCACAATACGTCAAAAATGCAGCGGACATTCAGGGCTGCATTTTCAGTATCAACATGTAAATGTGGTTGTTCCAGATTGAATCTCATTGCAATGAAAGGGAAACCCTATTTCTTCTGTTATTGCCACTTCTGAAAACCTCAGCGATGATCAGGGATTTCATTGTATCTGATACAGAAGGAAAGTCACCCCCTTACAAACCTAGTGCAGAAGTATGTGATTAGGTGCAGTTTCCTAGCCAAAGTTCCGATTTCATGCGATTTAAAGAAAATAATGTGGGAGGAAGCACGTACGATGTAGGACACAAGGAATACTGCAAACCAGGACACAGTTCAGTTTCTCAAGTCTCATTGATAACGTTCTTGGTTAATGGAGTTGCAGGTTATGGACAGTTTTGAAGCACAACAGGTCAGTGGATGGAGTATAATCACCTTTGCAGGGTTGTGCTTGCCAAAAGTTCACGTCACCTAGAAAAATAGAACTAGAGAAAGATGTTAGTCAACTTCTATAGCCCCCAGGTGGAGAGTGGGAAAGTACAAGGCCCTGAATTTGCTCCTTTCTTGCTGCCCTTCACTCTGCAGCAGGAAACGTGCACTTCTAGATGGGGACCCACCATCCTCAGCATTCGTTTCCATGCTCTTACTTGGGTGTCTTGTCCTAAGGATGAGGGATTTTTTTTTTCAGACTTGCGTTTTTGGAGCTTTTCCTTGCACAGCATAAAAGATAAGGCGTTTCCTCGCTGGGATTAGCTGGAAATGCAAGGGTGCAAACTGGGAGCACTCCAAGCTGCATCCCGGAGCTGCATCTTCTGGAGCGGGTCCTGCCCGCACCGCTGGGAGCAGATGGCACTCAGCGCTTGGCAGCGTTAGGCCCCAAATCCCACATCCTCCCCCCCGTTTTTTATTTTCGTCTCACCACCAGAAAGCCCTTTTGCTCGCAGGG
>JAUBNY010000108.1:3442043-3452326 GCA_032275445.1 Crypturellus soui | reverse complement strand
TTATGTCTAAGGATTTACAGCCTTACTTACTTTTACAACAGAGCTTCGAGGTAACAGAATTAACTCTTGCAAAACCTGGTTGTCTTTGCAAACCTCTACAAGGCCTCCTGTCTTTAGGTCCTACATATATGTACAGTCCTGTAAAGGACACAGTTTATTGAGGGCTGGTTGTGCTTGAGCAAAGCCTCCACCCCAGCACACCTGCAGAAAGCAGGTAGATGGCACAAAAAAAAGGAGGGACTGCAGTACAGAGGGCAGTGGAAAGTCAGGAAACCAAAAGCTCCCTTTTCTTCTCTTCTCGTGGTTTAACTCAGTGGAATCAAGATAGGGCTCTTCACCCAACATCTCAGCTCCCTCCCTGGCACAGAGGCTCCTCCAGTTCCCTTCATCTTTCTGCTTTGACCAGAAGAGGAGCATTATTGGACCTCTTGCTGGATTCCTATATAGACCTTCACTAAAACTAAATATTTGTTCAAAATTTTTCTGAATCTCAATAAAAGTGTAGATCTTAGCGACCTCCAGCTATTTGGCTCTCTTTTATTTCCTCTTTTATTTCTTGTGTGTGTGTGCAATTATGTTTTCTTTCCATGCATGGCCCTGATCACAGATATGCTGTGCTCTCGGTCTAGAGGTGTACTTTAAATCTTTAAAGCCCCTTATGTTTTATTTTAACTGTTGCTTTAAAGAAATATGCATTACATTAGGAAAATAATAGGTATATGCGTATATACACACACATATACACATATGCAGGATATTTCTGGTATATGTATACAGCGAATAAACATGCAAGATCCTCATTAGCTAAACAGAGCTCAGTGTTGGGGCCTTTTCTGTTGGGTGCTTAAGGGTGTAAAATTAACACCAGGCTTTTAAAGCCACTTTTATTACCTTAACAACAGAAACCTTCTGCGGAAGCTTTGACACAGACGTTAATTTTCACTTGCAGCTGCAGCAATTAGAAAGTGTACTTAATAGAGTGTCATGTTAATTGTTGCAGAGTTAACCAATTTCTCCATTTAATTGTCAATTGATTAACCTATTGAAATGGTAAGTGACTCAGTTTCCTTCCAGAACAAACAGCAGCCACATATTGTAGGTTCATCCAGCTGGAGGGGGTACTCTGCGATTTGCTCAGCCTCAATGTGCTGGTATTTTTTCTACACCTCCCTGAGCTTTTAATTAGATGAGCCAATTTTACATGTATTTGTCTGCTGGAAAGGTTATCTGTGCTGTAGCTGACCTGCAGAGACAAGGTTGAGCCTCGCAGCCTTAATAGAAAAGGTTTTCAGCTATGACTGCTGTACTTGATTGCATTGTAATGGTAATTAACTTGAGACTTTGCCTCCCTCAATGTTTTTTTGTAGCTTTAACTATGCAATGAGATGTTTCCTCTGTCATATATATGCACTTATTAAGCTCTCATTGGATTCTAATATGCATGCAAATAGTCAAGAGTTTCTTAAGGCTAATGCTACACTAGGTAGATTGTAGTGCTATTAAGTCGCTACAGAGATGTAGCCTGCAGCAAACTTACAAGTTTTCCCTTTTTTTTTGGTGAAGGTTTCAATTTTGTGCCTTTAGAAACCTATAGAAGGAAGAATCCTTTGCACGCTCCCACTCCTTTTCATCTGATATGCAACATGAGAACATATTTTAAGTCTTGTTTTTTTTCCTTTTGAGCCTAAAAATGTGCCAAACGCCGACTCCGCCGTCTTTAATTCAGGTTTCCGAGTTTGTAATCCAGGCCTGTTCCGACTCCTTCCTCCGCGCGGCTCGTTTGAAAGCCCCGGGCATCTCCCGCGTTCCCGCGTGTCCCTTTGCAGCGCGTTGCCGTCGTTTCCCTCCGAGACAATCCCCCCACGGCCGAGGGAGCATTTCCATCGCTGATCATGTTGCTCGCCGGCAACTGAGACAAAATGATTACAACCCGATGTTGCGCTCAATAGTCCTTTAGAGGATTGCTCTCCTAATAGCGCCGGCTCATTCATGTTGGGCGCGGGACATTTGTTCCTTCCAAAAAGGCGTAGATTAGAAGAGTTTCAGGGTAGGTTAATAACTCAACTGAAAATGGCTGCTCGCATTGTCCGGGCCGGTTCCTGCAGTTGCCTGGTGCTTTCTTCAGTCCTTCCACACCGCAGCTTTGGCCCAGTTGGTAAACAGCTTAAGTCCAGACATCTTTTCATTCTCCCCTCGGCGGATTGAAATAAAAATGCATATAAGTGGCGACTGGCTGGCGCTGGCCCGACAATAGCCTGTAACATTATGCAAGGGTATTTACATAGGAATAAGGCCTTGGTAAAGAAGACAGGGGCAATTAATGACTAGGGCCACACATATAAGGAAAGTTTGTCCAATCCGTTCTTCAATAAAGGTCTTTTGTAAAGTGCTATGGAAACTCATGGAGGCCCCCAAACAGATTAGGAGAGGGACTTTTGTGCTGGTGTTCGTTCTCTTTCCCTTTTTTTTTTTTTTTTAAGTTAAAAGGGTCAAATTTTGTAAAAGTAAAATGTAGTTTTTTCCCCAGTTAGGAATTTTGCTATTGGGATTTTTTTTTCCCTTCGGTTTTGTACAGTTACTTTCATAGGAGAAAGCACGGGATAAGGAAACGAAGCTGAGCAATGTGCCTTGCTGGGCGGGTGATGGAAGCAGCAGACCCGTGGTGGCTCCTTTTGCTCGTCCCTGTTGGGGCTTTCAGCCAATTTGTAAGCACTTAGGGCCTGATTCTGACCTTAGCCCAGTGCAATCCCTCTGCAGCGCGTGAGCCTCAGCCCCTGGCTCCCACCGTCACGGTCCCAATGACCGTGAGAGGTATCTCCTCTTCTTCACCTCCTCTTCTACCTCCGGACACTCAAACAGTCGCCTTTTAAGTCTCGCTTCCCCCATAAATGTGCAGAAAGGCATCTTTTGCTTGGGTTATTAGGGCATATTTGTAGTTTGTGAGCCCCTGACAGCAAATCTTAATTTCAGGATGATCTGTTGGTGTTCGAAGACTTCACTGTCATTCACTAATGGACTGTGGAAGACTCCCCGCTTTTGGTTGATGCTGAAACCTTCTTTGCTGCTCTATCTAGAAACCCGTAGACCTCTACTTTGAAGGCATAGCTGGCTCCTATTGCTACACCAACCCTGTATATTCAAGAAGTCAAGCCTTTGGACGGCATAAATAGAAAAGACCCACTGATTTTTCCACAATTCTGCCAAATTTTACACTCTTTGATGGTCTACACCCTGAATGCTTTTCCTCCTAGATAGAGATTTTTAAAGCAAAAAGGAAGAAAAAAAGGAAGCGTCATGCTTGATGAGAGGAAAATAAGTATTATTAATAAAAAGGCATCGTTCCTACACGAGAAGTGGGCACGGAGCGGAGATTCCACTACAGCCCTCGAAAGCTGCAGAAATCAATGTTTCATTCAAGGCTATTGATCAGCACTAAATTAATTAGACTTCAAGGCTTATGGCAGTTGATAAGCCAACTTGTTAATTTAGTCAATGATAGTGTTTTCCCTAAAGCAGCAAATACCCTCTTTTTCAGAAAAGACATTTCCCGCACTCGCTACCCGACGTTTTTTTCCCCCACTCTTCGTGTTAAAATAATAAAAAAAATCATTTTACATTTAAACTAAGATAAGCTCGGATGGGCCCATGCTTCTATGTGCCCCTCTCTTGCTCTTCCCGCTCCGAGAGCATCCGATGGAATTCCATGGGATGGCAACCCGATGTTTAGCTCCTTGAATGGCTCCTTCAATGCCATCCCGTTGGCGGTGGTGTTTGTTTGAAAAGACGGGGAAAAGAGAAAACCACTTCCCCAATGGTTTTTATATATATATATATACTTTTATATGTATATGTATATATGTATATATATTTAATTGCAAGTCTATAGGTTTTGCCATCACCGGGAAGAAGGATGCTCCTGGGCGCTGCCAAAGGCGTGTGAACGGAGCGGGTTATCCCAGAACACCCCATCCGCGGGGCAGCACTTCCTGCTGCTCGGAGAGGACAAAGGGACAAAGCCGAAGGAGGGCCGGGGTCCCACCACGGGCTCCGGAGCGCCGCTCCGCCACCAGCAGCACTCCAACCCTCGGAGAATGCTAATAAGGCGCTGAAGAGCTCGCCTTTCCTGCCATAATTCTATAGCGCCGTCGAGGACCCCATAGTGTTCGCTCAATAAAGACAACTAATTGAGAATTTTTTGCACATTTTGCCCAGCGGACTCGTTGTGCAGGCGGTTCGGCGCGGAGAATGTCCCCTACGGACAACAGGGCTCGATTGTCTCGGCTTCGCGCCACTTCCCCGGCCCGGGGCTGACTTTCCAAGTATGACAAAAATGTTTCATTTTGGATTTTTCCTTTTTTTTTTTTTAACACCCCTTTTTAATTATGTGGCTGGGAATTATTTTGGCTCTGCGGAGAATAGGCCAGCCAGTGTTCGCGTAAGGAAAAAAAAAAATTGCTGGCAGAGTTTCTCGGAATAAAACCTTTGGTCTCTCTCTCTTTTTTCACCTCTATTTCTTTTTTTTTCCCCCTCTCTTTACCTTATTTTTTTTTTTACTGTAGTTTCTGTGGCGAGGCCTACATTTTTGTGTCTGCAGGTGACACTTTGATTGAAACTAAAATTAATAAATCAGCTGAAAAGCTCACACCTACAGCTCACAGCGGGGCCTCGAAAACACGGTTATAAAGGGAGCTTTATGCCCTTGTGTAAAGCAGGAATAAATTACAGAAGCACTTGTTGCCCTTGGACTCGCTCTTGCTTTGCAGGCTGGTATCTTATTTTTGGAGCTTATTGTTAATCAACAGGTTCCTTGTAGGTTTAGCAGGTGACTTTGCTATTAATCTCCTATTTGACCGCTAGAGCATATTAATGAGGCGGGCTC
This sequence comes from Crypturellus soui, assembly GCA_032275445.1. Taxonomy (NCBI): domain Eukaryota; kingdom Metazoa; phylum Chordata; class Aves; order Tinamiformes; family Tinamidae; genus Crypturellus; species Crypturellus soui. The sequence continues at coordinate 3,447,447 of JAUBNY010000108.1, read as the reverse complement.
CTCCACGGGGCTGTGTCTGCAGCACGAGGAATTAGCGGAAAATTTGCGCTCTTTACTCAATTGCTCCCAGCTAACGATGCTGCCGCCCAAATGCAAAGCAGCATTTGCTACAGCTTGTGCAGCATTAAGAGTGTTTTACTAACATTATGTTCCTCACTGTGCCTTTCTTCTGTTGTATACTTATTTCTTCTCCATGGAGGGCTATTATCAGGCTTTACTGGCCCTTCCTTCTCTTTATTATTTTTGGGGGCTTTCTTCACTTCTTTTTCTCTTTCTCTTATTCCCCTAGCAAAATAAAGGAATTGCGAATAAATGACAAAATGATATCCTTTCTTATTAATGCGCACCTTGCTTTTAATTAAACAATTTCCGGGCGCTTTGGCGGTGCTATTGGTTTTAAATGAAATGCTCGATTCAACCTTTCTCTTCGAAACTAGCTTAATAAATATCATTATAAAGTGCAGGAATTCAAGCAGCCCCATTCCACCTTGTATTTTGGGTCTGATTTAAGCTTGGAGTGAGGATACCTATAGGGGTGGTTTAAGAACATAAAGAAAAGCCGAGGATTTAAGACTTAAATTTGTAATTACAAGGATCCGCCAAAATACATAATATTATGAGCTGGACCACAGAACACACCGGTGGAAACAACAGCTTTGTTGTAATACAGTAATTTCCACATTCCTAAGAACATGCTCTACCACAGATTATTATTATTGGTGTTCCCTTTCATAACTTTCGGAGTGTGGTCTACCTCCCAAACAGCCCCATTTTCCCATTTGAATTGGTGCTGTCAGGTTTATACATGCAAATTCCCAGGATTTTTTTCTTTCTTCCTTTTTTTCTTGTTCTTTTCTTTTTACCAAGGACCCTTAACACGCAAAGACATATTTGTGCCAGGTTAGATGTCACCCTCGAGTTTATCCTCAGCCTTAAAATGTCTGTCTTTTAGGGATTAAGGTCAAAGTTGCCATGTTCCTCAAGCACAGCATTTTGGTATCCGTTTTCCTTCTTTTCTTTAATTAGGATATATATCTATATGTCTGTATATATAACAAGAACAGAGAGAAGAAATAAAATCTGCTCATAGAGGGTGTTTAAGAGCAAATGGCCCAGGTTTTGCCAACGACTTTGCAGAGGCCAACGGGCCGCTTCTCTCTGAGGCCAAGAGAAGCACCAGTGGTCAGTGCAAGCCTGCGTTCCAAATCACTTTAAAAACAATTTTTTTTTTGAGAAAATCTTATTTTTCGAGACGTAAGCGTGCTTTTTTCCCCAGCTGGGACCTTTCCTACCTAGGGCCATTCACTTTGCAATACGAAAAATGCTTTGGTTCCGCTGAGCGTGGGCACGACGACCACCATCAACTTTAACTTTTTCGCTATTTGTTTTTAAAGAAACTGCTATTTAAAGTGCTCTGTTGGGGTGTTTTTTGCCTTTTTTGCTGGGCAGGTTTTGCGCTGGGGTCCTATTTTCCACCAAAGAATCAATTCCCACCGCTCCGGCACGAACCCCAATAAATTGCTGTTCGTCATTAAGACCCAGCAAACCCTTCACTGAAGTGGTGCTGGCAGTGGCCGCTGCGCTGCGTATTTCTAAGCAGGAATTGTTCGTGGGACGATGATTGGGAGCCCTTCCCTTGCCCCCCTGCAGCCCCTCGGTCTTCCTGGAGCTACTCACAGCACAAGGAGGTTGGAGCCGATTTTGTCTTTTCACAACTTAGCGAGATCAGACACATTTCCCCAATGCATATGCAGATTTTACCTCTTGTTACTCCCTCTAATGAGCTTTCACTTAATCAAGCTGACAGTCGCCTTTCTTCCTTTTTGCTTCGCATCCACTAGGAAAGTATTCAGGAAAAAATAAAGTGTTAACAGTTTTGAGGGGTATTAGCGAAACGCAATGGTGGCACAGGCAAATTTAGCAAGGGCAAGAAAATAGTTAAAACAGGAGGTGTGGATTTAGCAGGAATGTTTGTCTAGGAAATGCAGAAGATTGATGGTGGCCCTGCAAAACATTAAAAAAAGATGCTAATGATGCAAAATTTTATGTAATTATGTGCGTAATAGGAAGAAGCATTTTCCTTGCTAACACGCGAGCGTTGTGGAAACTGCAATATGGTCCCTAGGAGGCCCCGGGACGGGGATGCTGCCGGGTGGCCCCTGAGCCGCGGGACCCGCAGCGCCCTGGGAAGGCATCCACGGAGCCGCATTAGCGCCCGGATTAGGCCCTTAATCCCCGCGGGTGGCGGCACTGGGGACGTGACCCCCATCCCCTCCCCGCGGAGGGCCGGGCGTCAGCGTTTTCGGGTGGCAGCTGGGGAGAAGGGTGACCTTGCGGAGGCGGCTGGCCACGTGGCTGGGGACACGTCACCCTCGATGTCCTCCCCAGGCTGTGTCATCAGCTGGGCATGTTTTGGGGTGTTTGGTTCATAACAGCCAAGTGGCTGGCAAGGGTTGGCACATCCTTGTCTTCGCCCAAGCTTGCCAAAGAGCTGCGAGCTCCTGCAGCCCACGGCGAAGGAAAGTGTTCCCAAGCAAATGACTTGGACATCCCAGCAAACGGACCCACTGGAGATGCCCAGGTTTGTACCCAGAGGAAAGTTCAGAGCTAACTGGGTCCTGCCAACAAAGACCTTCAGGTGGAGTCACCAAGAGTCACTTTAAAAAGTGGCATCATGGGCAAGGTCACAAGATCAGGCCACATGCAGGGAGCGGGATTGCACCTAGGGAAAAGTCCTGGTAAAATTCCTCTTCAGCAACAGAAGATTTGTGTCCTGGGCATTTACAGCATGATGCCCCGTTAAATGGTTTATGGGGAGGCAGATCTGACACCGCTACCTCTTGCCTCCATCCCTAAAACAAAAAAAAAATCATATCCAAAATAGAGAAAGAAATAAAGAGTTGCTATGTGCAAAGTTTCCTTTGAAATGAATAGAAAACCCAAGTGAGCTTTGAGTTATTCTTACCTGGGGACTGAGCCCCAAGGAAAGTCCTTTTCTAAGTGGACTTATGTGATGAGGTTGCCCTCTGCATGAGGTAGGGGCAAGTTAGGGGATGTGCCACAGGGCTGGGGACACCTGGACCCTATCCCCACTGTGCCACAGGTCTTGGATACGGCTCTTGGCATCTCTTCCTCACCTGAAAATAACAATATTGGTGTTTTTCTGCCCTGCTGAGAGGTGAAAATCAATGCTGTGACAGAGAGGTGCTCGGGTCCTACAGCAATGGGAAGGACATGGGTGTCTGAGACACATGGTCTGGAAAGGCCAAGAAGGAGCTTGGGCCTGATGTGGTCAAGAGTGTGTTTGAAAACAGTGGCATTTTGCAAGGAAAATGCCTGCATTTTGCCCAGGGCTGGCAATCCTGCCCTTCTAGTGTGTGTTTGGCCTCTCTTTTGCAATGAGCTCCTCCATGTGCTTGCAAGCTGCAAAAAGGCCACTTGGCCACTCCATTGCCAGACCCAGAATCACCAAATCCTGCAAAAACACACATTTTCCCCTGTCAGACCAAGCAGAAACCCCCGGTTCGAGAGAAAACTGGAAAACAAAAGATACATAAACAGTATTAGTTGAAGCTGAATGCAGTTTGGGATTATGTCCCAGGGCAGAAATGCTTTGGAAACAGGGTGCTAGCAAGTCTGTCTTAATGTATTTTGAAGTTTTTTAACCTATTTAAAAGTTAAGGATGGTGCTTGTGCTCATGGGGAGAAACAGGACAGCCTTCAGGCCGCGGGTTTTAGCTTGGCTTTGCTTTCCTGGCCCAATTCCCTTCCCGCTCCGGAGAACCGAGCGGCCGCGGCGACGTCCTACGCGCTCAGCACAACTCTTCCCGCATCCCTGTTTGCAAATATTTCCTGATTATCTTATTTTTAAGCCGAGGTCCCAAACATTTAAATCAGAGGCAATTTTGTTTTCCTAGCTGTCAGCAATATTTTGGCTATTTTAAGAATGTAGGACAGGGTTAAGGATTAGGCCTAGCATTTCTTTTCTGTGTATCAGAGCTGCTTAGCGGTAATTAATTAGGACATTGGGTTTTGTACTCTTGGTTCAGGTCATTTGCCTATGAGCAGCTCAAGCCCTTTACAAAGGCACGCTGCATATGTTCCTGGGTACCTTTTAGAGAGAAGATTTAAATTGGCCAGATGAATAATACTTTGCTACAAGTGTTTTGCCCCAGGCAAAAAAAGGGTTTTCTTCATATTATCATCGCCTGGAGCTGGAATCCTCCAGCTTGATGTGACTGGTGTTATACTGTCACATGGCAGTGATGTAAGAACAGGAGCTCTCTGTGTCAGACAAATCTGGATTTAGGGGAATTATAGCAGATGTTGCAAAATGGCAACAGTTTAGCGAGGCCCTTTCATCCGGCGGTTGGGAGGCAGGTCCGCAAAGCCCCGCAGACGGGCAGGAATGTTATCTTTGATCCCTTTCATCGGGGCTAAGGAGGCTCCATCCGTGGCGGGACGCGAGGCTGGAAATAAAATAAACGTACAGTGGCCGTTCGGTCGGCAATATGGAAATCGGTCCTTATTTATTCATGCCGTTTGCCCGGACACGTAGGGAAGATTTTGAGCGGTGCAAACAGATTAGGGTGCTCAGCGCTCAGTAACAGCAAAGTGCTCGGAAACAGGAGGGTGGTTGGGATGCAAGGAGACAAGAAGGGAGCTCCAATGCAGCAGCAAGAAGCAAAAAGTTGTGCATTAAGGGCTGACACACAGATTTTCTTCACCATTTAGGCAATTTTAGTTGATTTTAGTTGAAGAATCTGTGATACCTCTGTTTGTTTGCGCATCTGCCTATGTATAAATGCAGCACGCGAGGACAACATGGCCACAGCCCCCGTTTTCTAAAGCAAAGCCCCATCTGCGGTGAACAAAACCCACCAGTTCAGGACAAACGGTAATTCTTTTCATGAGCTTAAATCTGCTTGGAATTTGGTCAGAATTTACAGGATTTTTTCTTAAATTGGTTGGTTCATTAAGTGAAAAAAAAAAAAAAAGAAAGAAAGAAAAAAGTTTGGTGACAGGCACAAATCCACCCCATCGGATTAGGTTTAAGGAACCCAAATCCCTTTGACCGCCTGGCGGTAGCACGTGCCCAGGGACGTATCGCTGTGACACCAGCACGGATGGAGCCTGGCACTCGGATCCAGGACCAGCAGAGTGAGACACGCCAGCCCTGGCACCTATGGGCACTTGTGCCCAATTTTCGCATCCAAAAGAGATAAAACGGAGGTTTTGGAGCATGTGTGACCTCAGCGACGCTTCAGACCAAGGGCTCCTTTACCCAAATGTGCAACAGTTGGATTTTTAAGAGTCAGGACCCAGCGGGGCTTTTGGGAAGGTGTTTAAGGGAAGGGAGTCACTGAGTTTCAGCCGAGGTTAAGCACAAGCTCCAAACCTGCCC
>JAUBNY010000108.1:3032950-3044337 GCA_032275445.1 Crypturellus soui | reverse complement strand
GTATTTGTCCAACTGTTGTCAGGAGATCTGTGTTGGGGCTAGGAGAGCTCTCTGCAGGTTCTGCCACTTGGATTGCTGGAGTGGATCATCTAGATCAGGCTGCCACCCGCTGTGGGTGGCTGCTGAGATGACTTTCCCAGAAGAGGCTTTCCACTAACAAGAGGATTGTACCCAGATGAACAAGGAATATGTCCTTCCTTGAGCACTGGTCTCCTTGCTATGCCAGTGCCTTTTATTTTTTTTTTAATTAAACAGGTGATTTTTAATTAAACAGGCGGCAATTAGCATGCAAGAACTTGCTTGCAAATGTGCTGCATGCCTTGACTGCTTGAGCGGAGAAGGGATCCTGGCTCTGCAAGCTCCGTCTTGCTTGAATTAGCCCTGCAGCCTCCAGCGGCCAAATGCCTGGGCTGCTCGGGGCTCTGTGAACTGCTGCCCTCTGTAGCACAGATCTGCCGTAACACAGACACTGTCCCTGCGTGCAGGGAGAGGGAATCGGAATGTAGGGAAGGAGGCTTGGAGCCAGCCAGCAAATGCCAGCTGTCTGCCAGGGAAAAACTCACGAGCAGTTGTGTTACTTATACAGTGTGGCAAAGGCTGTGAAGGGCAAACTGCCAACGCTGGCCTTCGAATCACCAATGGAAGTGCAGAATACTTCTCCGTTTGTGGTGTGATGTGGTCCAGGCTGCCCACAAAAAGCAGTGGGAACGTGTGCATCTTTGCCACAGAAGGGCCGTGGTTTCTTGCATTTCCTCATACTGTCCATCTCTGACGCTGCGGAATCACCACTGGGGTTGGTGGGTTTGGGCCATCACCTGCAACTCGGGGGCTGCTGTTCTGTTTGCTAGTTTGACTCTAGAGCTATAAAAATAAAACTGCGCTGAGGGGAAATCATCTTGAGTTTTATTTGCCAGAGACAGTCAGGCAACATCCTTTAAATCTTTAGAGTATTTTTTCCTATAATATGTATATATGTGGATGAAGGAGAACTACTGAAACTTCCTCATTGCATGAAAGATGTGTTTTAATTCAGCCTCTTGGTTGAGGTAAATATTTTAATACGCAAACTTTAATGACACTTTCTTTCTTAATTCAAGGATGGTATCTCAACTAGTCCTCAGCTGTTTGCTCCCATGAGCCCTTATGACATAGACCTTCCAATTCAGACAACTCCAGATGCACCGTTTGCTTCTCAATTTAATCAGCCCAAAGCGCTTCCTTCAGACTTCTCCTCGGTGGATCTCAGCTTTCTTCCAGATATTGGCCAAGATGACCAAGAACAAAATCCCTCTGAAGAAAGTCACGAAATGCAAAAAGAGCTTGATGGATCGGTGTCAAGAAATGAGGACAGCGGTGTCTTTATGGAGGAAAGCAGTTTGGAATGTCCACACGGAACGCAGCCATCCTCTGATACATCTGGTGTCTGTCCCCCTCTGACCCCAATGACACCCGTGACCCCCGTGACGCCTGCATCCGAAAGCTCTGGCATAGTTCCTCAGTTACAGTAAGTAAATTGGTGCAACATAAATAATATTTCTGGGGGCAGGACCATGATTGCTGAAGCCTCATCTCCTTAAGGCTCAGGTGTGTTCTGCCTGAAGTGCCCAAATGCTTTGCTCTTGCTAGAGAACGTAGGAAGAATGGATTGGGCCTAAATAAGCAAACCCGAAACATCATGTGAGGGTTTTTACTGTTATCTGGGAGGTAGAACAGATGATACAGGAGGACAACTGCACATTATGCCAATGAATTCAGTACAAAAATGAAAATGGCAAAGAAAAATGGAGGACAGTGGATGGTATTTGCCCAACCAGTGTGTTTATACATAATGCTTCTGCCTTCCTAAGGGCCATGTACTCTCCTGGGAAACAGGAGTTGAACAATCTCTATGGGAGAACTGTTTGATATAAGTGATTTACTATATAGTGCACATATGGCTAGTTACTGCAACCTGCAGAATAAAAAGACCAACAAGAAACCCCACTCAAAAGGGGGGAAGGGGCTTTTCCTAGCAAGGAGGATCTGAGTGACCCCAGAGCTCTAAAGATGTAAATCTGCTCCTCTCTGCAAGTAAGTCCCCTTTCTGCTCTCAAAAGGGTCAAGAAAATATGCCTTGTTACAGGATCCTGTTCTGTCTACATTAGAGCAACTATGGAAGAGTTTATATTTGTACGGTGTAAGATACCTTATCCACCTTAAGAGTGCTGCAGGACTCTGTAAACCCCTAGTAACAGTGCAATTTAAAGCTGTAATAGCCTTCACTGATGTATTTATTGGAAGACACACAGGCTTAGTATGCAGGGACTAATAATTTGGAACTTTGTTATATCTTCTGCTGTGAGAAACCTTAATTTTGGTATTGAATTACCTAAGTTTTGCCAAAAGTAGCTTAGTGTTGGAGTGGGAGAGAGGCAGGCAGGAAATTAGTTGATGGCAATTAATTGGACTCTGACTTCGCACTAAGCTAATAATGTTGGGGTTTGGCTCTGTAAAGGCTTGCTTTTGCAGTAAGAGAATTTCTCTCTTGTTCTTCAGGAATATAGTGTCGACTGTAAACTTGGCTTGTAAGCTAGATCTGAAGAACATCGCTCTGCAAGCCAGAAATGCAGAGTATAACCCAAAGGTAAATCCTAAGGACTTTAAGCATTACCCCCACTTCTCTTTCTCAGTGTTGCTGAATTAAAGCTCATGTAAAGTCTGTATGTTTTGCCCCTTTTCTCATAGCACTGTCTTGATCCACAGGAGAACCCCACAAAAGTTCTGCAATTTGGATTTGTTAAATTTAAAAACCAAAATGTATTATTATCCCATGTTTGCTTGTCCTTCTTTCAATAAATCACAGGGTGATTCTTCAATGAGACATTCCCCCCTCAAAAGATATGACCTCTCCCACCTGTAGACTGCTCCTCGCTGCTGAAATGGCTCAGGCAGCCCTCATCTGGGGAGGTGGTGGGGGAAGAGCTGGCCCAAAAATCTTGGGTGAAGGAAAGGAAATTAGGGAGTCAGACTGGTTTTGGAGGAAACTGTTGTATCGTCTGACACTTCTAACAAGCAATTTGGACTGTAGAAAGTGACTGTGAATGGAAGGGGTGGATAAGTGACTCCAAGATGTTCAAATGTAAGGAAAGAGGTAGTGGTCTTGTGCCTGTGTTCTTGAGCCCCCACATGCTCGAGGAATCTTCTTTGAGGGTAATAAGTAAGCACATACTCTTGCAAATCAAGTTCATGCTGTGCTGAGCTTCTTGAAGGTGGTAATTTCTGGAATAATGAACAGTACCAACTAAATCCCCCAGACTGATTGTGAGATATTCCTCTGACTTTCTAGAGATTTGCTGCTGTGATCATGAGAATCAGGGAACCACGAACAACAGCCCTTATTTTCAGTTCAGGAAAAATGGTCTGCACAGGAGCAAAAAGGTAGGTACACTCCCCTGGGCCTGGGTCTTATAGCTATAACATTATCTACCACAGAGTGCCATAATAGTGAAGAAAAAATGAAGCACCAGTCCTGAAAATGTTTAGCTTTCTTCATGGTGGGAGTGCAGTAATTACTGAACTGCATGCTTCTGCTCCCAATTATAGACTGAGCTAAGCAGACATTAGCAGAAAAGCTGCTAAAATGCCTAGGACTTCTTAAGAAGTTATATAAGCATTTCTCACTGACTTTAAAGTGAGTCAGGGCATAACCTGTGTCTGTCAAGTCTCTCTTCAGTGTGCATTCGCTAGTTCAACAGATCTGCCTCCAGGAAAAAATAGGAATTGGAGAAAAGGGAAGATTATTTCTATACTTGGAAGCTCTTGTCCTCAGGCTCAGTAGCTTTCCTGATTTATGGTCTGAAATGTCAATGGAATAATACATTAACTTACAGTTTAAAATATCTTTTCTCCTTAAGCTCGTTCTTCTCAGTCTAAGTTTCCGTGCTGAAGGTTAGGCTTGGTCTCAAAACTACCAGGGTTGTTTCCCTGTTTCTGAGCCTGATTTCCTGGTGTAATATGGTTACTCCAGACCTGGCACATGGCAGATACGGTTACCTAGATAGAGAGGTTGGGGCTTCTCTGAAGAGGTCTGTACTTTCTTGGCAGATCATCTCTCATAATGGCCAGAACAACCATATAGGACTAGGTATGGAAGTGTGGAAAAAAAAGACAGAAAATGCTGGATTAAGTTTTGGAACTTGGACCAGTTAATTGATAGTTGATTAAATTAGATAATCTGAAAGACAGAGGTGGCCTTGTCTGTGAGACATGGAACTTAAGAGGAGGAAGGAAAGCGACTGCCTCTGGAGCATTGAGATTTAACTTGAGTAGGAGTATGAAGAGAATTTCCATGTGCCATATTTGTTTTGGTGATGTTTAGTATTCAAAAATCAATATACTTGGTCCTCAGCTTGTCTTTGAAGATGCCTTTTGGATATTTCTTGATGTGGACTAAGTCTCATGGCACTTTTAAAAAGAAACAGCCAAAAACTCCATGTGTTCAACATGAACAGCAACCTCAAGGTCAAAGTCATCTCTCTTTTAATTAAAACAAAAAAAAAAAAAAAGAGAGAGAGGGGAAAAATACTTTTTCCTACATAGAGCTTGGGTGCTAATTTACAGTAAAAAGGTGTTAATAATATTCCATGTAAACAGCAGAAGAAAATCACTAATCAAAGCTGATTTCCCCCTCTTTGCTCCCTCAGTGAAGAGCAGTCACGGCTTGCAGCAAGGAAGTACGCACGTGTGGTGCAGAAGCTTGGATTCCCTGCCAAGTTTCTGGACTTCAAGATACAGAACATGGTTGGGAGCTGTGATGTGAGGTTTCCCATCCGGCTGGAAGGGCTGGTTCTCACCCACCAGCAGTTCAGTAGGTAGGTTCTGGTGAGGCTTGTGGTGAGACCTGCAAGGCTTGAAGCACTGTCTTTGTAAACTGTAAACAGTATCAAGCTCTGAGGCTGGGCAAACCTGGCAAAAGAATAATTAATTGGACACTCAATAGTGTGTTTTCTGCTCACCAGAACTGGCTAGGCAAGTCTGAGGTGGCTATGGGTGGCACGTGTTGCAAGTTTAGTAAGGTGACTCTCTTGCAACAACTCCTGTCCCTAGTGGGACACAGGCCAAAATGACCCTCTGATAAATTGCTAGGATGACGTGCAGCAACTTGCAGTGAAATCCTCAGCTCCTGGAACAGTGACTGACACAACACAGCAGCAAGGGCTCTTCTAAATTGTTCTTCTGCATATTTTTACTGCTTTCTCCATGTGGAGACACTATAAACACCAGATGCCTTTAGGGGGTGTACTATATAACTGCAGAATCACTTCTGGGGTAAACTGGATGTGTTAGATTTAGTTAAGATGAAGGACTGGGGACTTGAAAGAAACTCAGCTACCCTGATCAATTGGTTAAAGAAGACTTTTTATGGTTTTCTTTGACTTGGAATATTTCTGTTTGGCACAATCCTTGTGCTGCTGCATACCAGCTATGCACAAGAAAAGGGGCACGAGAGCTTTCTGTTAACCCGAGCAGTAAAGGTAATCAGAACTTTGCCAGACTGGCTATGTGTAATAATGGCCTTCATAGGTGCTTTTTTTTTTTTTTAATTACAGACCATATCAATGGGAAAATAACAAGTCTTGATTAAACAATTCAGGTTTTTTTAAAGCACTTTTTAAGCTACTTGGAGGAAAGGGCATACACTGGGCTCTCACTGTAAATCTTTTGCTAAGCTGGCCTCTGGCATAACTCCCATCAAACTCAATGTCTATCTGCAAAGATAAGTTTTTTAGGCTTTAGGGATGAAGCCAGACTCCAGTTGCAAAATACAGAACCGGGAATATGGTGTGTTTCTGAGATACTACTTTGATTCTTGATTGGATTTTCATTACACATTAACTTAAGGTAAACTTGTGTTTGGGTGATGGAAATGCTGTACCTTCTCCAGGATTGGTTTATTCAAAGCTAGTTACTGCCATCACCAAGGAAAGGATGAGGATTTTGACACTGGAGGTGGGGAGGAAATCCCACGTGAGCACCTGGTGGGGGAGTTGTCTGTTTGTTTTAGCACTACATGTAACACACTGGATTTAATTTTGAGCTGCTTTGTCTGAAAGACTACATATATATTAAATATATACTTAGCTGTCTTCCTGTCTTAGTTATAGCAGATCCTTCATAATAATGGCTCTTTGCAGACTAAGGAAGGTTTGAGCACTGTTTGGAGGCTACATTAATAGTTTCAGCTCTATAGAAAAGCAGACTTAGCAGACTTGGAAGTAGCTTGGAAGTCTTTAAGTTAGCACAGAGAATTCCTACAAGCTCCAGCAGGGTTTGCCAGGTTTCCCTCCTGGAGGCCTAAAGCCTAATCTAAATTTCTATAGGTAGCTATCTTAAGATCTATAATAACATTATTGTTAATGTAACTTAAGAGCTCTTGATGCAGTCAACACTGAAGCATGCTTCTATTTTAATAAACTTACCCATTTGCTTTAAACAGCTATGAACCTGAACTATTTCCTGGACTTATTTATAGGATGGTCAAACCAAGGATAGTGCTGCTCATCTTTGTGTCTGGAAAAGTTGTTCTGACTGGTAAGTTGTACCCCTTTGCACAGCTGTAAGTGCTACAATATGTGCCAAGGAGGTGTTTCAGTTGAACATTAGCTAAATTAATATCCTACTATAATAAAGGCACCTAACAAGCTTATTTAAGCCTAGTGTTCCCTTTATACACTCATTGTGTTTTCTGTGGGTAACAATCTGCATTGCTGCACTAGAATCTCATATTTCTTCATATAGTGTTTTCAGATGTCCATATCATTAAACTCAAATATCTTATTTGACACATTGTTTTATGCTCTGCATAAATGTACCAAATCCAGCAGGATGCTGACATGCTGCTAAAAACTCAGTTGCTTAATTATAGATACCATAATAACAGCAGTTTAAAATTGTTTGGACAGGAAGCCAAGTTCTTAAAACACTTCACTGACAACATTTACTAGACATTATGAGAGGAAAGGGTGGAGATGTAGGAACCCATTCCAGACTGTTTGGCAAAGCACTCCTAAGTGAAAGCCTTACTGAAAAAATGTGCTCAAGAGGTATCTGTATTTCAGGTAAATTTCTGAGCAGTGGTCCCTAAACATTCTTCTGTAAAACTCAGTGGAAAAAAATGCTTTTATTTGGATGTACTGAAAGGTAAATAATACTACTTCTTCCCAGAGAGCTTTGTGGTTTGTGAAAGACAAATGAGAAAGAGCTTTCCTTAGTCAGAGATTCTCACAGTCATAAATCATGAATGAGTCCAACTAATTGAACTATGAGACACTCAGGACAAAGCTTAAATGCTGCCTCAACCTCCAATTTCTCCCTGCATTTTTTTTCTTTTTTGGTCCACTGAAATCATACTGGTCAGTTCCAATTCACAGACATTTGCAAAATACATTTTGGGTAAACTAATGTCACCCTCTTCTGGAGTGTGTAGCTGCTCCAGAAGGATTAAGGTAAGGTAAGGATTAAGTCCTTATCTCTGAACACTGGGCCCAACTGTAATGGAAAAAAAAATCAATGTCTAGTGTGTGGGTTTGTATGTCTGTGTGTTGCCTTTTCCCTTTTATCAAGAAAGGTTCTTGTGGTAACTCAAATGAATTAGTCATGACCAAGCATGTTCTGACATTATTGTGGAAAAGATTTAGAAGTTCATCCCAAGTGCTACTTAGTCCAGCTATTTAGCTCATTTAAGTGCAGTTTGCTTGTAGCTAATGCTTTTCACCTTACCAGGGTAAAGTATTGTCACTGGACAGGAATGTTCTTGTCTACTGCATTACAGTTGATGTACAATGCTTGTATTAAAGATTTGCTTGTGGTAACAGGGATCAGGCTGGCTTAGAAATTGCAGATGACTTAACAAAGCTTTAAAACAAACAAACAAAACCTCACAGCTCCCTACAACTTCTCCCCTCCACTTTTGAAATCTGCTGTGGATCAGCTCCCAGGATTGGAAAAAAATGCCTTTCATTACTTATCTCATGCTCTTCACTTAACCTATCAATAGGCAGAGCTGTTATTGTCAACCAGATAATGCTGTGGTTTTTCTAAGCTGCCTCTTTGATTTTTTTCACAACATTCTATACCTGCTGAGAATGGCCAAATGCTGCTTTTGTGCTACAGATGTAAACAAATCTAGTCTCATCTTAAAGGAAAATAGAAATTCTCTTCTTTAACGCAAGGCATGAGTATCACAATACAAATTCTGCTTTTAAAAGCTAATCTCTGACAGTACTTTAAAGTGGCTTTTAAACTCGTGTATTTTGTAATCTCATTATTAGCTCTGAGCTGCATTCAGTTATTTTCAATGCTTAATCTGTTTCTCATACATGACTTTACAGGAGCAAAAGAGCGTTCTGAAATCTATGAGGCATTTGAGAACATCTATCCCATTCTAAAAGGTTTCAAGAAATCATCATAACAAAGCTCAGAAAGCAACTAAGAATACATGGGTTTGTATTGCTGTGCATGCTCCTCCTATACCCAGCTTTAGACCTGTGGATTATTAAGCAAATCATCCTATTCTAAACACTAAAAATGCTGATGTCTTTCTCTAGCTGGTGAAAGGGGTTTTTTGTTTGGAGATTTGTTGTCTGCAGTCCACCTGAATTCAAGCAACTTGTATCAAGCTGAAGATTTAGTCAAAATGAATGCACTTTTAATAGAAATTCATGTTAAAGTAGTACTTAAGTACTTTGCTATGGAAGCTTATGTGAATCAATACCACCCTTAAAACTAGTTTTGTCAATGTCCTCAGAACAGATCTAGTTTCTACAGCGTTGTATTTTCACATTTAAACCTCAGAGTGTATTTTTGTCTACAATATAGCTTAAAAAATGCAGCATGACTTGATTTCGGTGTTTTGAAGACTTTGATTGTAGAGGACACCCACTGAGTCCCTCCTCCGACCCCACTGGCTGGATAAACTCTTGTGTAATGTTTTGGTGCTCCCTTTTCAGCCAAGGCATTCAAGGCCACTGGTAGAGATGGAACACACCCAGAAGGGGGGAAAACCAAGCAATCTCTCTAGAATGTCATGACACAAGTTTGATTTATGTATTTTTAATCAAAATGCTGTCTCTCAGATAATGGAATTTGGATGTTGTTTGGCCCAAAAAACATGTGGGTTAAGAAATGGCTCTAAAACAGACTAGAAGAATTGAAAAGTCTTAATGTTCAAGGTTTAATCACCGGGGTTTCTTAGCCATAATTCCCTGCCTCTCCTCTCTAAAACAGGGCTTTAGAGTGTCTGGAATTTGTCATGTTTTCCCCTTGTTTCCTGCTGAAGAAGGACCTAACAGAGAACAAGTTCTTCCTGGACCACTAGAGGCTGCTGTTAGATGACTTTAAAGTAACCCAGGATAAAATCTGCCTCTTTCTTTTCTACATTACAAATATACAATATGGACAATGGCTCAATATAGATCAGGGTGTCGTGGTCTTACTGGGCTTAATTTTGCTGCTTAGAGTTCAATTGCAATCAGCAAGGATGGAAGTTCAACTTTTATTTCTGCAGCATGTCTCAAAAGCACTTTGTGTAACTGCTTCTATACCCTCCTGGGGGGCGGGAAGGAAAGCCTGAAAAACTTCATGTACTTCCTTGTGATAAACTGGTCTTAACTATGTTATCAGTTGCTTTGTCATAGTCAAACTGTGGATTTCCACATCCAAATCTACTCTAAACAGTGGCTTACTTTTCTGTTTGTTTTTAATGATGTAGACTTTCCACAGCTATGGGCTGAGCTTTTATTTGCACTAAAGCTGTAAAAGCTGATAAGCTTGAGTTACAAGGATCCCTGTAAGTGAAAAGCAACCACCTATTTTTATTGAGGTATTTGGAAAAGATTTATCTGTGATGAGCCCTCTTTCAGAAAAAGAACAATATTTTCATTAAAAGCTTGTCTTATAATCCTACCACTCAAGCCAATATTCTTTGAAAATGTGGATAATGCCTTAAAGATACAAACTAGTCTCTGTGCTTTTTCATTAAGCTACCTGATAATGCTCGCTCTGGTTGTAATTCAGCTTTAAAAAAAAAAAAAAAAACTACCTTGGTTCTACCAATATAGTGCTGTTTAGTGCTACAAAACACTGGTATGAACAGTGGGATGGGGAAGGAATATGGGGTGGGAGGGAGGGTCTTTTTCCTTATTTCTGATTTGTTGACTCTTCTAATTTCCCACTGAATTCAGACAGAACTGCCTCTATTTCTGGCTACTGCTTGATGATACCTGGTTGACTCCTGATTCCATGACTCCCACCCTGGGAGTCAGAATGTGCCTTCATAGATATATTTTTCTTAATACTGTGTTCTTAACATTACTGCAAATACTTGCCAAAAGTGGATATTTCCACCCATGTTTGTAGTCCCTGTGGTAGCAGCTCGCCGTGGTGCAAATGGCCCTCTTAGGCCTGTCACGATGCTGCTGCCTGCAGATGGAGCCGCAACACTGCCCTGCGCCTCCTCGGTCGTGTCCTACCCTGGGGAGAGATGACACAAGGGCTGTTGGTGACACCCCAACAGAAGCAAAACCCGTTGAGACGGCTGCAGCCTGCAGTAAATCAATGAACCTCTGCTCCATGCTGAGTAAAACTGCAGCTTGTTGGAGTATTTTCTTCCTAGGTCAGTGAGGGGGGGGGTGACAGGGCAGGGGGCAGCAATTTGCACACAACGTGCCCCAGAGAGGGGACAGAAACAGCTGTTTAGGGAGAGAAGGACAAACCTTGTCGGGAAGGAGCCTGGGCCCTGCCTGGCTGCCAAGCGAGGAGATGTGAAGGGGAAACAGCCCAAATGGGGGCCATGGGGCGGCCGGAGCCTTCGGTGCAGGGCGGCCGGGCCGGGGGCGGCGGCGCCTCCCTCATGGCGGCGGCGGCGGCCGTTGGCGGCCGCTACCCACAATGCCCCGGCGGGAAAACAAAGCGCCACGTGACGCGGCGAGCCCATCATGGCGGCTGCCTGCGGCGGCCGTCCGCGGGGCGGCGGGCCGGGCGGCGGCGGCGCCGCGGACGAGGACGCCGAGGGGCTCTACGTGGCCGTGGAGCGCTGCCCGCTCTGCAACACCACGCGCCGCCGCCTCACCTGCGCCAAGTGCGTCCAGAGCGGCGACTTCGTCTTCTTCGACGGCCGCGACGCCGAGAGGTACCCGGAGGGAGCGGCGCGGGGTGGAGGTGGGGAAGCGGGGCGAGGGCGGCCGTTGGCAGCGGCCGTTGGGCTGCCCTTCCCCTCCCCCACCTTCCCCTTCTGGGGACGGCGGCGCCGGGCAGCGCGGGTCCCCTCCCCCAGCCCGAGCTTCCCGCTCCGTGTGGAATCACGCCGGGAAAATAGGAAAATACACCCCAAAATACACCCCAAAATACTC
>JAUBNY010000108.1:2941729-2953063 GCA_032275445.1 Crypturellus soui | reverse complement strand
GGCCCCGCTCGCTCAGTCTCTCCTCATGCCACGGATGCTCCAGCCCCTGAGTCATCCGGACGCAGGAATGGGGTGTTTCCCTCAGGATCTGCAGCCGCTCAGCAGAGTGGAGGCTCCCACTGCTGCTCCCAGAAAACCACCAACGCGCCCCACGTTAGACCTTGTTAACCAGGCAGAACGAGGCCAGGATGGCGTAGATAAAACCCGGGCTCGTTTGACACCTCCTGGCTTAGTTTTCCGGGATGAACTCCCTGTTGGACACTCCCTGCAGCGCAAGGATTAGGTGCTACTTATGAAACAAAACAAGAAACTCCCCCGATCTGTCCCGCAGGAAGATGCACTTGCAGGAGCAGGTAGGATTCCTCAAGGACAACAGAATTCCTACCTGACGCTCAACCCAGGAGCACGCCAGAAAGGGGATGGAAATTCAGGTACTTCTCTAAGGCTCCGTTTACCAAAATGTAACCTTAAAAAAGGGACACCACAACTGGCTGGGTTTGTATCACTACAGGCTCCCCTTTCGCCCTTAACCTAGATATATTTTATGAGTCTTTTACACCCCGTGGCCTCAGCACAGGCTTTAATAGGGTTTTGCTCTAAAAGGCTGCAGTCAGCAAAGGAGAAAAACTATAACCTGCTGTTGGCCGAATACGAAGGCTACTGATGGGCAAGGGGGTGGCTGAAGTATTTTTTAGATAAAATTAACTTGAATTCAACACATTTAACCTTGCAGGATGTGCTAACTGAGCACGATTGTATGTTAAATGTTGAAACTAGCGCATCTGAATTTGCCGGGTCACCCTTGGCAGGCTAAACGAGTGCTCGTCTGGGTAAAAAACGTGTCTGACACCTCGAGATAACATGAGCCGCGTTCTAGGGGTGGCACCGTGCGCTTCAACCTGGAAAGCTGCTGCTAGGGAAGAGTTTTGTCCTCATCTGTGACTGCGGACAACCCTCCTCCTAAACACCATCCACACCGAGCGCTGCTCAGGTAGCAAATGCAGACTTCAAGCTGTGCTTTGTGGACGCCAGGTAAAAACATTTGTTTCTAAGCCTTAAAGCTAAGTGTTTTTCACCGTCACTGCTGCAATTCCTGTTTTCCCCCAAGGGAGCAGTGCTGATTGACCCAGCACGGCCCTTGTGCAAGGCCCAGTACCATGTGTATTTACACAGGGTGCAAATAGAGAGCCCAGAGGGGCTCAGACTGCAGAATTCAGGCCTGGTTTCAGTTCTCACAGACTATTATCCATCAAGCTTTTAACTGGAATAACCACATCAAACCACTGATTTGCAGGTCCGTTCTATAGGAGTCAAGAGAAACGGGACAAAACAAACCCAAACCCACCCTGCTTCCCGTCTCCGGACAAGCCCTGCTCCTCCTGGACACACGGACAGATGGGATTTCCCTCGGCAGGGCAGGGTGCGAGGCCGCTGCGCCGCCGGCGCCGCATCCGCACGGAATCCGCCTGCTGCAGGGGCTGCGGGAGTCACAAAAGGAAGAGGAGAAACACTCAGAGCAGTCACATAATTCTGGTTTTATATTCAGGCTTTGCAAATCCAGGCTGTCCTACTTGCACTATTCATTCAAGGCAAAAAGGCTACACAGGCAAGTCAAAAGCAGTAAGTGAAAAACAGTAAACACAAGTCTTGAAAATACGTTTAATGTCTAATCTTATACAAAAGTGACAGCATTTTCAAAAAAATATCAAATCCTGTATTTATAGCTTCTCACTATCATACAGCAATATTTGTTTCATCTAAAGAAAATACAGCAGCAGGTGATAATCTATACTTTAAAGACGTGATTGCTTATATTCCATATTGTAAACAAATGCAGGATGTCAATCTCAAAGCACAAGTCAAAACAAACTTCTCAGCAGTTGAACTCAAATGATGCATAGAAATGTACAAATCCCATTGCAAAAAAGCGTCAGGCCAGAAGTTGCTCACACTCGACATAACATGTGATAAAGTTACTACACGGTATATAGTGACAACTGGAGTTTTTACACAATAGATTAACAGGAATACCCTTTTTCACTGCTATGCAAAGAACTTGGCTCACAAAAACAGAGGGGTTATGAAACAGTTCTCATGACCTCAAGAAATACGAATATACATTGAAAAAACATCCCATATATATTGAATTTTAGCCTAACCGTTCCAGTAATAAATCCCGCCTATTTCAGGAAGAACCTAGATGTCTAGTTACTTTTACAAACCCCCTTTCCAAAATTCATTGTTTCCTATGTCCACCCTACCCTTTTCTACCTCTTCCCATTCCCTGCAAAGACGACGACCAGTGCAATTTCCAGACTGGAGTGCTGCGACTACATGATCCCTTCATTTGGAATAAATATTTTTCCATTACACTGATTTATCAGCTAAGGCTGCGGGCATCAAAAAAAAAGCACTTGGGCAGATGTGGCCGGTGTCTATCATCACGTTTGTTTTTATCAGCCTTGCCAAGATTTAAGCCAAGTCTGTTGTTTGGGAGGAGGGGGCCTTGGTTGAGGTTCATGAAGATTCCTACACATTTTCCAGGTTCTGATTTCTAGGGGCCCAAACGCCAGGATTTAAGCTGAGGTGTGAAATTTTCTTTGTTCAGCTCTGCTCTTGCGTTCCTAACACACAAAAAAAGTACCTTTGCTATCAGATTTCGTGACAACAGATTAAAACAGCCACAGCGAGGCTGAACTTTCTGCTGCCAAAAAGAAATGCTGCAGGACTTTGCCATGAAGGCCAAGACGAGCATCGCCAGCAGGTCACCCCACTTGTTTTAACAAGTCCCTAACATGCACGCAGGAAGCCACGATGTGGGAATTAACTTATTTTTCACAGTTCCATGATATAAGATCCCCCAGCGAGCTACCACGTTAAATAAAGTTGTTTTCTAATTCTACCCCCAGGGGCCAAGTCGGGCTCCCCTCAGCTGAGGAGGAAATAAACTTTCCGCGCTCAAAGGACGGGCTAGGAAGGACCACCGGGAATTCCAGAACTCCTCTCCGACACCCGGGTTTATGTCCCGGTGACGCAAAGCCAGCATTGCAACAGCCCCTGACGTGCTCTTTGCACAGATATGGCAGGAATACGGAAACGCAGCGCGGTGTCCCCGGAGAAGGGGGCAGCCCCACGGCTCGGGACCCCACGTTACACCCGCTCGGTTCGCCGGGCGCGCGACACGGAGCGCAGGACGAGGACGTCTCCAGCCGCCGCGTCCGACGCAGCCCCGGGCGGACCGGCTCCTTCCAGCCGCGGACGGAGCGACGACGCGAAGGATCTTTGCAGCCCAGAGCGCTAAACGCGAGTACCAACAGCTGCGGGGAACTGACAGACTTAATTTTTTCTTTTTTTTTCTCTAAAAAAAGAACATCTTTTTAAGCTCAAGTTCAGTTTCCAGGGACTCTGCGAGTTTGCCGAGTTTACCCAACCCAGCGGCAAAGTCCAATTTTCACTGCCTAGAATCCAGGTCAGAAACAGGGAAGTACCTTCTTTAAGTGGGAATCAGTTTTTCTTTACACAGACCAAGCCAAACTTCCAACCACCACGGAATGAGAACTCGCAAAATGATGCCCTCATTTGCATGCATAAAACTCACATTTGTTGATTCTAAGTTAACTGCACATCCAGGTATTTTATTTGCACATAAACGCCTGTTTGTGAATGCGAACAGTGTGCAGACAAGTCAGACCAAGCATTTCACTGCGCATCTTCTCTGCTGTAGTCCCGGACTGAGCAATTGGTTTGAGTATATACAAAATGCTGAGAAAACCTTCAAGTTCACATGTTCCGTCTCTTTAGTTTGAATTACTGTAGCATGTTCAAAAAATTACATTTCTTGACAAGAATCTTGAAATACACTTTTTATTGACATTTTCGAATAACCTGAAAATAGACAAAATATGACTATCCATCCATCCAGTGACCAGCACAAGTCTGGCAACAAAACTTAAAGCATTCATGGCAGTTTAAGAATTAACAATTTGTATGTCCTTGGGCCTGATTTTTTTTTTTTTTTCCTTTTCAAACAATCCTTACTTGGCAATTCCCATTTTTTTGAAGGGGAATACTTGCCAACGTAAGAATCACAGGTTTTAGTTGCATTTCTGCTCTTCATAATTGACTTTGCTAAACAAACAATTATGCCAGCATATGAGCAAGTTAAAAGTTATGCAAATTGCTCCTTCATACCTTAAATGCACATACAAGAGGCAAGTGTTCTTCACAGCCCCAAACATTACTGAAACAAAAATTGTAAAAACCTCTAAGTAGTGGATGAAGGTGGAAAGCTACAGTACTGTGTTGCCCAGAATGTATTCAACGGTAAGGCTGCAAGAGACAATAATTCACAGTCAATATTGCGTTTGCACAAAGCAGTTAATTCACAGTTACAAGCATTCTTAATAACGCTAATTCATCCTTTCGATGTGTCATTCCCTTCCTATGCCCTGGAAGGGAACTCTACACTGCAGAGACGAGAATACTTTCTATTTTCTATTTCAGAAATCACCAGAAGCTCTTTTCACGCAAACACACACTCACACATCCTTTTTTTTTTTGCAGTTCAGAGATGCCTTTCAAGCTAGTGGGAGGCTGCTACAGTGTGATGCTTGGACACACTAAATTTGATATATCTTTATCATTTTGGTATATTTTGAGTGGAAAATTTCCTACCCTACCACTGACTACGCAAATAATAGACGTGCTGGAAGTCCTTACCTGCTTTAATAGGTCTTACACTACTGAACTCCCACACTTAAATGCCTAACATTTTAGAAAACGCTCGAGGCAAATTAAATACTCACATGGGGACCACCAGGCATTGATGGAGCACCAGCAGGACCAGATGGCACTTGAAAAGGATTAGGGGGCGTAGGATACAGTCCTGGAGCTGGATAGGATCCTGTGGGCGGAGGGAACGGACCTGGTGGCGAAGGTCCCCACGTTCCAGGCGGGACTGTACCCCACGGCACCGTCGGCGCAGCCCCTGGAGTCTGGGTAGGAGTGGAATATGGCCCTGGGGGTGGATATGGCATGCTGGGCGCAGGATACTGCCCTCCCATTGTTGGTCCCCACGCTCCAGAGGGCATGGATCCCCACGGCCCGACGGGAGCCGGAGGCGCAGCTGGCTCTGTTGGAGCACCGTAAGGTCGCGGAAGCTCTGGAAAGGGCATATTTGGCGGAGGATATTGCCCCGGCGGGACAGGGCCTGGCACAGTTGGGGGTGGATATGGACCACCAGGAGGAGGGCAGGAGGGTCCGGTAGGAGGAGGAGGAAATGGAGCAGGCGGTCCGGGGGGCATTGAAGGATACATTCCCGTCGGCGGCGGTCCGAAGGGCACGCTGGAAGCGGAGGTGCTTGGGGGCAGTCCGGAGGGCCCAGGAGGAGGAGCGCTCGGGTTATTCCAGGGATTTGAAGCTGGCCAGCCCTGGGGCGGCTGGCCAGGCTGCTGGCCAGGCTTCGTGCTGCTCACTTTGGAGGTTTTAGCAGGTGACTGATCGGGCAAAGCGTCTGCCAGCTGGAAGAGAGAGCAGCAGGGAGAAGGTGAGCGGCCCCCGGGGCTTGCGGGCTGCACGTCCATCCACTGCATTTGTCAGCGCTAGCAAAAGGGAGGAAAAACAGCTCCTTGTTACTGCACAGCAAGAGGATCACGTTTGCTTTTGTGCAGCTGCTGCCATCGGAATGGAAGAGATTCTGACGCGCTGCAGATATCAAGGCAAAGATAAAAGGTGACCTGCCACACAGCTGTGGAAATGTGTGTGCAGATCCAAAGAAAACATCTCTACATTAAAATATGACTCCTGTGCTCTGTTGATGTTGAAGCAGAAGAGAAGCCTCAGGGCTTCCAGCAGCTTCATAAACGCAGCCCATAGGCACTTGCATCTACCCAAAAGCGAACTCCACGAGGGAGCAGCCTGTTAAACTTTAAGCCCCACTCCTTGAAAAAGCGTGTCAACTTTTAGAACACAGTAACACAACCAGCTGATCTTCAGGAAAGCAAAATTATTACTTACCGAGAAATCATCAGCTCCAGACATTTTGCTGAAAAATAAGGTAAAATAAAGTGAAATTCACTGAAAATAATTACTTCGAGTAAGAACTCCAAAACAAATTCTGTATTTGCTTCACCCAAGCCATAACAAATGCCTAGATGGCTGCACCTTTCAGCAATTATCATTTTAATGATCCGGGCCCATGCAGATGCGAGGTACCTGAGTACCTGCCTTTTGAAACAGGCCTTACAAAAAGGCAAAACTTCAGTGTCTACCTGTCTCACCTTTTACATAGAACGCAAATGGGTCAAAAGCAAAGACAAAAAAAAAAAAAAACCCAAAATAAACATACTTCAAATACACATACCAAGGAGGCAGCCTACCCTGACAGTGATGCCTCTGAAGTAGCCAAGTTCTTTCCTTATTCCCTAAACTGATACTGGGAAAAGTTAAGGCAAACTCCTTGCAGGCAAAGCTGATGCATCTAAGAGAAAACATGTTTAAACCCTCATGCAGAGCCTCTTTCATAAGCAAAAGAATCACAGTTTGGAGAAGCTTCATTCTCCAAGGCACTGGAGAATGATGCCAGGGGAAAGGATCAATATGAACATAGATTTAAAGATGCAGAATATTACTTTTAAAATTAACAGTGACTTATTGGGAACAACAAGAACACAGCACCTAATATTCACTTGCTCCAATATTCATGCCACTCGAAGCTCAGAGATTCCTAAGCTGCAGGCAGTTTCTCTGTATTTAATAACTCTCAATCGATTTCTTTCCCACAGATCCCATTTTCCTCTTACACCCACATCCTTCAGTGAGAAACTCCACATTAACTGCCACACCAAAGCACCAGCTCTGTTTTTGCTCTGTAATCTTACTAGTTTCATTTGATGCTCCTTTATTCTTGCACGTGAGGAAAACAGCCCATGTGCCATGCCACTGATTCAGCAGATATTTAACATACATCATCTTTTAGCTGCATCTTCTCCAGGCTGAGATTCTGCTCACTTCACTGGTCATATCACTGAACATCCTCACTGCTTCTCTCTGAGGCTCTTCCAATTCTACTAAATGTTTCAAGATGAACAGACAAGAGCTACACAGAAAATTCATAGAGTGGGAGAACCACTGCTTTATACCATTCACAATTATGTTCTGGTTTGTCCTCTATTTCCTTTCTAATACTACTTAACATTTCATCTGCTTTTTGATCACTGCTGAACTGACTCTTACGGAATTATTTCATTCCTTAGTTTAAGGGTCAACCTATCCTTCCCTTGATGAAATTGTACATTTATCTACTCTGAATTACACCACACTTATCTACATTAAATTATGTCTTCTATTTTATGACCTGTCTGTATTCTTCCTGAGTGGCTTCCTATCAGCAAGCCATTGCACATCTACACTACCCAGTTATTTATGACCACCTCGAATAGCCCCAATCCCTGGGGAAATCCACTGAATTTCCCAGTGGGTACTTAAAACTTGGAAAAACCTTTCAAGAAACACGAATCTACTCCCAAAGGTCCAACAAAATCACTACCAGGCAGAGCTCAAGGCACGAAACCTCTGCTTTGTTAAGGCTCCCTCCTCAGCTTGTAACAGCAGCAGTTGCTTCTAATCAGTGCAGATACTCAAGTCCTTGCACTACAGCAGATCAAGAGCCATTTGTTTGAAGTTGAAAAAGCAACCAAACTAGAGTAGAAAAAAAAAAAAAAAAAGCCTGTTTTCTGCTCCTAGCACCAAGACCTCTGCTGTTTGGGAGACATCTACCAAGAAGGAAAAAGCCTTGTTTCCCCTCAGCAGATAACTACTTATGTTAAAGCAGCTCATTAGTTTCTGAAATGAGCCATGCCCAACAGTGATCAGCAGCTGAGCCCCTGCTTTCTGGTGCCCTTGCAGCAGCACAAAAGCTGTTTTAAATATACCACAAAATAGAGGAAGCATTAGTAGAGAGTGAGAATTATAAAAATCTTTTTACATAAACATGCATACAGATCTAGTCACAGGCAAAAAAAATAAGTAAAGGTTAGCAAAATGCAATACCAAAATGGGCAAAGAGAAGCATCCTTTCTTTATGCAGTTGGAGATGAGAGAAGACCAACTGAAAAAAACAAAAACAAAAAACAAACAGATCTATAGGAGACAAAAATAAGAAGCCTATAGAAGATGTTAACAAATGTGCAGCAAGGGAGAGAAAGAAGAAAAAGAGACAAACCTAAAAAAGAGCTGAAAATAAACCCAATCATCTGTCACAGAAGGGAGAGGAGTAAATTCAGGTGAAAGGGGTGGATAACTACAGTTTAAACAGGCCTGCTTACAAAGTATCAGCAAATATTCCTGAAATTTGTCAACAGATACATTCAAAATACTTCCTTGCCATGTAAATTATGGAAACAATTCTGCTGCATGACAATATTGGAGGAAAAAAATGTGTAACTAAGCGTAGCCTGTAACAAGGATTCATTTTTTTAATTTGGCAAGCAGACCAGAGCAACATTTGGCATAACTGAGTGAGTGCCAAGCATGTCAAGGATCCTCTTGCAGACAGAATGGTCTACTTTGGGGACATTTTTTAACATACATCTAACATTTATGTGCTGCCATTTTCATTTAATAAGAAAATTTAATGTACTGTTAGGTGCACTAAGGCATCAGAAGAACTGATTTGTGCTTAAATCTAAAGGCATATGCCACACAAGTTGCTAAGCACTGGTGCAAAGAATTTCAACCAAAACCCTACAAAAATATCACACAGGAATCTTGACCATGCATCTACATGCTCGCAGAGACTCATTAGGGATACTCTCAGAAAAAAGGCCTCCAAATAACTCTAAAGCTACCAGTCTTGCAGGCACTCGAAGAAAAAAAAAAAGAATACATATACATATATACATTTTTAATGTATTTTATATACATATAAAAAATCACAGAACTCAGTCATTTTTTTAAGAAAAGGCAGCATTAATATAGATGGATTTTTGTCTTCTCTAAATTTCCCTATACACTCTTCCTGAAGATCACAAAAGCAGCGATATATGGATAATCATTTCTCTGCACAAAACTCATCTTTGCCACTTTACATTGCTACATCCAAAATCTATTCCAAATTTTTCTTTCTTTGGGAATGCGCATGGCAGTGGAAAAAGGTTCAGGAGCTTCAACAATCCATCATGGAACTGAAAGACTACAGCATGGGGCAGCATGAAAACTGAAGTCCCACTTCATGCCCTTTGCTGCAAGATTTCCTTTGTGTTCTGAAGGCCACAGCCCCTGGAAACATCCTCTTTTCCTCTTCTTTCCAGGACCACAGAGCCTGCCAGCTCTAGGGTCAGCCAGCATTTCTCAGTCACCTTTGAGAACACATATGGCCAAAAAAAGTCCAGCTGAAGAGAGACTGGTCAGTGCTTTTGAAAAATAGCATCTAAAAGCAAAATGTTTCTGCTCCCCGTTATACTGAAGAGTGGTGAGGGCTAATACAGACTTCTCTTGGACCTACCTAGAGCCAATGTACACCACAAACTTTGGACAAGAGCCCATCGACCCCTAGATACCTGGGAATTACTCCTGAGAATTAATTAATAGCAGGCAGCTAAGATAAATAAGTCTGTTGGGATCCACACTGCAGCAAGGCTGAAGTCCTGCTCTACCGAACTGATAAGCCCAGTTCCACCAGCAGCACTCACGACCAACTGCAACTCATGGCCAATTCATGGACAGAGAGGTCCATGAAAGCCCTGTTGCTTTCAGGGTGGTGCAGTTGCCAAAACAAAATAGTTCAATGTCCTTTAAGGTACGAACCCTTCCCTGATCATGTACAACTCAGCAAAAGATGATGGATGTGGTAACATTTTCCCCATGCACACGCCCTCCTGCCATCAAGCTATAACAAGTACAATTAGAATGAACTATGTACAAGTTTTTTTTATTATTATTATTTTTGCTAAAGATACCCCAAACTAAGTATCTTTTTGAATTGCATGACATTTCTTTTTGAACACCTGATGTGCCAAATTTAGTTCCTGTCTACAAGATCATCTTTCAAATACAGAAAAATGCTTTCTAAATGCAGCAGCTCCACGGATATCAGCTGCATTTCCACTGCGTGGCTCCTCCTCTATCGCAGGAAGAGGTTTTGTCACTGTAACATGACTAATTCCCTGCCAGCACCACCTCAGCTACAACAAGATTCCTGCCCACATAAATATAGCTACCAACACAGCTATATAGATAAAATGGAAACGAGACCAAACCTGTGACAGCTTCTAAGTGTTTTCCAAAGTATGTAAATTTCTGCAGCTTGTATCTTCAGTCATTAAACACCAACATGTTTCAGTTATCCCTCCCTAACCTTAACACCTTCTTGGGAGAGAGGTTCATGCATTTGTGCACTATGATCATTTTGTCTGTTATAATAAGCACAACTGATGGAAACAAAATGCTGCCATTAGATCATTAGCAGCTATTTTGATGTGAGCATCTTTTTGCCTCTTCTCTGAAATAAGTGCAGGAGTAGGATTTAGTTTTGAGATTATTTTCAAGACAGTCTTAATTTAGAATGACAGCAGTGACGTGTGTCAGTTTATTTGCTACAGATTATCAACTACAACAAGAATTAGGTCTTCACGTCTTAACAGCCAAACTTGCAAGGCAGATTCCAGTCCCAGCAGCGAGGAACAAGAACAGGGACCTTCCACCCCTCTGCGGAGCTCCTCTGCCAGGAGAGCTGCTCTCCAGGATCCTGGCTGCATCTATGGGGCGAGCCTGTACCTTTTCCATCCGGATTTGGCACTTTGTCTGAATGAACCTGATGCTCTCCAGGACTGGCCCGATGTTTACCACACATTTTGGCAGCACTCACAGTTCTTGGGATTGGAGCTTTCTAGCCATTTTTTTAAAGCTGCACCCACCTCTGCTCTTCCCTTCTGACAAGGCTGAACAGAATCAGATCAAAGACTTTTTCCACGGAGCCCCCCGGGAACCAGCAGCTCTCGGCGATGGGCGGTTAAACCCCGGCCCCGGGACGGCCTTACCGGCACCGCACCGCGCTCGGCAGCTCACGCACCCGCCCAGCCCATAAACACCGCGTTCCCCCAGCACAAACGCGCCGCGAGCGACGGCAACGGGCCTGCCCCAGCCCTCCCGCGGCGAGGAGGGGGCCCCCTGAGCGCGGCAGCCGCGCACGGGCTGCGGGGGCCGCCGCGGACCCACCGCAAAGGGGGAAGCGGGGCCGCGGGACGGCGCGGCCGCCACTGCCGACACACGGGGCCGCTGCGGGGCCCGCGGGCCGCGGTACCGCCCCCTGCGCGCGGGGAGGGAGACCCCGTGCCG
>JAUBNY010000108.1:2919413-2941474 GCA_032275445.1 Crypturellus soui | reverse complement strand
CAAACCCCAAACCAGTCGCGGTCACGTGGTGCCTCCCCGCGCGCCCCCTGGCGGGCGGGTTGCGTCACCAACGAGGGGAGCCCCGCCCAACGGTCACCATGGCAACCGCAGCCCCGCCCCAACGGTGACCAGGGCAACCGGAGCCCCGCCCCGACGGTGACCAGGGCAACGGCCAGCGCCTCAGCGGGAGCCCCGCCCCAACGGTCACCACGGCAGCCGGAGCCCCGCCCCGACGGTCACCACGGCAACGGCCAGTGCCCCAACGGGAGCCCCGCCCCAACGGGAGCCCCGCCCTAGCGGGAGCCCCGCCACAGCGGTCGCCACGGCGACGGTCACCACGGCAACGGGAGCCCCGCCCCAACGGCCACCGCCCCAAGGGGAGCCCCGCCCCAACGGCCACTGCCCGCTGAAGGGCACTTTGTGCCCCCCAAACTTGCCAGATTTTCTGTTTTTTTTCCTAATAAGAGATGCTCCCTCTCCGCCCTCCCTTTCTTCTCCTTTCCTCTCTCACACCCTCAGCCGGTGGTGCTAATGACGGCTCAATATATACCATCATTTTCCAGCCCTGTCCCTCCAAATTGCGACCAGGACGGAGAGAAACGCAAGAGGTGGCCCTGGGTGTTACAGATGCTGCAACAGGCAGGAAAACACGAGTATTTCTGCGGGTGTGGTGTACCTGCGTGCAACTGGGCTCCCGCTTGGTAAGAGAGGCATTATTTTCCACAGTCTTATTTAAATTATTCCGAAAGGCGGCTGCGTGTCATAATAAACAAGGCAGCTGTTTATCGCAAGTCCACGCTGCAGGACATTGCAAGAATACGCAGCTTTTGTTTTTCTTTAGAGTCACATAAATATTTGGGTTGGAAGGGGCCTCTGGTCCGATCTGCTGCTCGGAACAGGGCCCGCTTTGAACCTCGTCCAGTTGAATTTTGAGTATCTCCAAAGATGGAGGTTGCTCAATGTCTCTGGACGAGCAGCCCCGCACTTCAGTGTTGCCACTATGGAGTGTTTTATTCCCTGTATCCAGCCAGGCTTCCCTGTGCCTGCCCTTTTGCTGTGTCCCTGGGAATACAGGGGCATAGTTGCAATCTTCCCTATTGGATTTTCACTTGCACATCATTGTATTTCTGTTCCTGGCATCCCAACAAGCCAGATTTAGTGCTTTTCAGGGATAACAACAGGGATCAGGATAACATCAGAGTTAGGAAACTTTATCACACCCCGAGGGCTGGGCATACCAGGGAGCAACAACAACAACATGAGATTTGTACCTCCTGCTTTTACACAGCTAAAAGGAGGTAAATCATAGCAGAGCCATCGCTTCTATAATTTACCACGCCAAAATAAAATAAAATTAAAAGCAATAGCTCTTTTTTTAAAAAAAACAAGGTTCAAGTTATGGAATGCAAAATCAGTTTTAGCAGAGGAAATGCCAGGCTTTGACAGCGGGCTAGACCAGTGTGACACGAGATATTAAATTACGGTTACAACGTTGTTTCTTACTGGGTTATGTCACTTGGCTTTTAGATTCATGCTTCACTGTGTGCTGTGAACATCATGCGCTCCGAAGAATGAGCTGAGCCACCCCGAAGCCAGATTTAAAGGGTAGCAGATGGTAAGTTCAATGCATGTGGTAAGCTTTTATGGGCTTTTTCCCCTATGGCCAACCACCGACCGATAATTTATTTCCAAACCCTCATAAAATAAATCCCTTTGAAAATGACGCTGTCTCTAGTTAATAAGTGCTCTTTGTCAAGGCAGAGGCTTGTTGCCATGAAGATAAAATCATAAACCTGGTTCAAAGTGCATTGGGATGGCAAATGTGCCCTGTTGAGAAGATGAGATAACCCAGGTTTAGCTGGAGAGGAAGCGCTGCTATCTGCTCGTTGTGCAATTACGAGCGGAGAACTGTCATTAGAGACACTTTGACAGCCACTTAGGTATCAACACAGAGGGTTTTCTGTAACAAGGAGTGATTTTTTGGGGTACATTTTCTTTCCACAGTGGTGGGTATACAGAGCCTCGATTAGGTGCCAAGCTACTGCATGACTTTGCTCCTAATTGTGCCTCCTCCTGCCTTCTCCCCAAGTCCCAAAGAAAGATCCACAGTTCCCCAGCCATCCGGAGGGATCCGAGCCTTTATCAGTGCTTCTGGTCTTGTCCCTTCCTCTGCCTGCCCAGACAATCCAGACTTTGGCTCCGGGTCTGGTGTGGCAACCGCAACAGCCTCTCAGCGAGCTCTGTGACATTTGCCATTTGGCTTAAAGCCACAGCTCCTACAGCCAGAGGATAATGTGGAATTATGGCCCTTAATTCCCTAAGGAACTATGCTTTCAAGTGCTCACTGCTGTGGAGACGAGCTTGAAATTTCCTTTTTTAAAAATAAAAATGCTCAAAAAAAAAAAAATAGGAAAACTTGAGCTACCCCCCAGTTCTTTTTTATTTCAATCTTGTAATTATCAATCAAGCTCTTTTGGGGAAGGAGGAGGGAGAGGTAAGGAGTAACTGATTCTTAAAAGCTTGGCCGTAGTGTAGTGTCAACTTTTCCCTGATTCTCTAGTGGGTATAGATACACACACACATGCATATCCGTACACAAACACACACTTCTGGAGGAAAAGCCTAGAAGAGTCAGAGCAGGACAGATCTGAGGTCCAGGCTAGGCTAGGGAGAACAGAAATGCAGATGTTCTTTCCCCCCAGAAGTCTCCCAACTTCTAGCAAGTGGCTGGGGTTTTCCTGGGCACAACGTGACGTCTGCATCACTGTCTTCAACAGCTAGAAACCGCTACAAGGCAAAGCCTGTCCTCTTTGAAGGTATCGTATGTGCTGCAGGATGTTTGCTGGTTATTGCTATGGTCACGCACTCAGCTCGGTGCAGGAAGAACGTGCATGGGTCGTTAAAGCTCCACCAGTGACTTTTTTCATCGTTTCCCTGTGGCTCCATTTGTGGCCAGAGTTTTATGTCTCATTTTATCTTCTTGCGCAGTGTAGTTGTGACCTACTTGTTCATCCCCAACACTTGAATACAATGAGCTCCTGTACCCCCACACTTCTGTCAGGCAAAATATATTTCCTCTGCAAACCCTCTGAGGGCCGTTGAGATCTCCACTTTGCACAGCCATTGATGTATGCGTTTTTACATGGGAAATTAATTGCTCTATACCAAGTTGCTCCTGTCTCTGCTTCAGATGTATATGGCTGGTGCAGCCATACCGCTGAGGTCAATGATCCTCTGATGGCTGCCAGAGAACACATTTGCAGTCAAATGGCTTGTAGTAATTCAGGGAACGATGCAAAAGAGGGTCATTTGGGCTCGGGAAGGACCTCTAAGTTACTGCTATGACAAAGGTGCTGCTGAAAGGCGTATAATGAATTGTTAACATGAATATTGAGTATAAAGGGTCTGCGGGAAGGGTTCCACCTCCCTCCAAAGCCAACCGCCTGACCCAGCATCCTCCAGACCACGTTGATGCTTGTCTCCATTTCAGTAGTTTCAGAAACCTCTCAGGGCTGGGTGCTCTCCCCAGTGCTCCTGCACTGAACCAGGATGGACATTTACCCGATGTGGCGTAGCCCCTTATCTCTCTCCGTTAGTCCTGCTCAGGAGAGCAGGGAAACGCTATGTCCTGAACAGGGAAGCGGTCCCTACACCCTCACTTCGTGGCTACCAAGAAGGTTATCCCGATAAAAGATGTTTTGCCCTGATTTGGTGTTTTAGCTTTCTCCAACAGTAACCCAAGAGTTAATTTTGGAAGCATGTCCCTGATGGCAATGGACTAGAGAGAAATGAGTAAGAGATTCACTAGGAAAAATGCACAGGATGGAAAAAAATGGTGTAGAAAAAGGACTAATGGTTCAAATTCTACTTTTGCCTTCACTCTTTAAGGCAGGAACTTGATGGTTGCAATTGAATTGTCAGCTTTGAACTACCTAAAACACATCCAAACAGCAGAAATCTCATCAGTGCAAATGCAATGAGATAAAATCTTGTCACGTCAGCTTATATTCACTTAGTGTTTTGAGAAAAATCTGTGGGAATAGCACCCATGCCATTCCTCCTCCTCTCCAGCTTCCAGCCCCTGATTCAGCAAATAGCTGCAGTGCTTTGTTGAATTGGTGTCTTTTAGTTGCTAATGCCATGAGAATAAAGCAGTTTTCATGACCACTATTAAGAATCCACTTCCTTCTTTGGGTCTTATTTTTCCATCAGCCCGCTGGAAGAGTACAGCCGGAAAAGAGATTAGCCTGGGAAAGAATTCTTAACTAACAAACCCACCGCAAATACACTTCTTCAGTGATATTTTAGGTCAAATGCCTTTGCCAAAGCATTAAGCCCCAAAGTATAAATGATTCCTATAAATAAGGTAGACTTAAATATTCTTAATGTCGGCCTGAGCTACTTCAAAGTGGTATCATTACCTGAAGTCAGGATCACTTCAAGTAAGGGTCATTAAATAAAGAAACACAAACATTGGAATGTTTTAATCTTTTTTTTCTTTTCTTTTTTATCTAGTTGTATGCTTGGTAATTATAATAAATTCAGAGAATTCAATGCAAATCTCTGTTCTTTGGACTCTTGAGGCAATTAGTGTATAAAAAATAGGAAGAAATGATGCCCATTAGTAGCTTTTTGAATACTAGAAAGTCTCCCAGGGGAAAATTAAAGGCATTTCAGTGATAAATTGGAAGTGAGATAACGGAAGGTTTGGAGTAAGCCTGATCCACTGCTTCCGCATTGATTTCAGGGCTTCTTATGCTAGGTTTGAGATGAGAAGGTGTCAGCCTAGTTGAGTCTGGGTGACAGGTTTGTCTTATAAATTATGCTGTCTAATTCTCACTGAAGCAGGAGCTCTGGGCAAAGTGGGATAACGAAAAATTGTTAATCCAGCACTGTATTTTCTGCCTGAAAAATCAAATATCTGAACCACTAAATACACTCCTCACCTTGATGGGTGAGCAGTCCGTACCATTTAATCCATTGCTACATTAATCTTCACCCTTGTATCGATCTGTTCTCCAAAGATGTAGAAATTCTGTGCGAGCTGCTCAGTGAGTGTTCAGCAAAGCTGGGTTTTCACAGCCTGCCTAGTGGTCCAGGGGCAGATTTGGAAGCCCAGGGAAAGCGAGAGGCTCCCCTAGAGCCACAGAAGCTCAGGGAAGACTTGAATGCAGAGATCCCCTCTACGTGTTTATAATATTGCTTGAAAAGGCAGATTTACAGTCCCCAGGGTAAGCTTTTTTTCCTGCCAAGGGGCGCATACATCCTAATTAATTAGCAGAAATATTCCTAATACACCATCATTTTAGAAAGGAAAGGAAGCAAAACAGCCTGGGCTCCACTGGAACAATATCCCAGGACCCCGAGGGCGTAACTGCCGTGTCATCTGGTGCTCCCCAGGGCTGTGCCAGGCACTGTGCAGCAGAATGGGCGCTAAGACTGCCTCCAGCAAGCCGGGTTCACGTCAGCTGCCTCCTCTCCCAGCCCCCGCTGCCTTTGCTCGGCTTGGCAGCTCCTTCTCCTCCTTCGGGAAATTCCATCCTTTGACAGCACATCCCGAGATTGCTGCCCCAAGTCCTGCACATTCCCCTTCCCCCTCTCGTTACATTAACATATTCTTTCCCATTTTACACTTAAGACTTGGAGTTCTCCAGGACAAGGAGCATCTCCTTGTTTTAGTTCTGCGCGTCCCAAGCAACGAGGCAGCGGTGTCTGTTGCAATACAAATAAGGAATAGGAATAACAGCTCCTCGGTAATCTCAGCCCAGAGCCGTGGAGTCCAGGCCGGTTGCTGACCTGAGAAAACCAGTCTCATTCGGGAACATGCCCCACTCCCTTCCTCAGCACTACTGTAGCTAAACACATTCTGAAAAAAAAAAAAAAACAACAAAATGTGCTGCCAAAATAGCAGAAAGAACCAACTCCCTAAACAGGAGGCCTTCCCCCAGCTCTGCTATTGGAAGCTCAGGTTTAATGAAAGGAGGTAGGAAAACAAGCCCAATGCTATTTAAACATATGAATAGCTCTGGATCACACACATCATTTCAAAGAACAAGGAGGTAGT
Organism: Crypturellus soui; assembly: GCA_032275445.1. NCBI lineage: Eukaryota > Metazoa > Chordata > Aves > Tinamiformes > Tinamidae > Crypturellus > Crypturellus soui. The sequence goes on along the minus strand of JAUBNY010000108.1, from coordinate 2,935,410 downwards.
TGGGATTCCAGGGTCAGGCTCCAAAACCATTATGCCAAAGCGCAGTAAAAATGAATGGGCTCTTTCCTTCGCAGCCAGAACTGTAGTCGTGCCTGACACTGCTGGAAATTAGTCTTCTTTTAGACAAAATACGTTTTTCATGCCTGCTAAAATGTATTTTCTTCAAATATTAATAATAAATGACAATGCACAAATTAAGTTTATATTTGTAATGATCTCATCTTTCTTATCCAGTGACTTGCAAGGTCAATCACTTGCAGTAGCTCTCCCTACTATGAGAAACTGAGAAATGCCATCATATTTGGACTATCAAAATATCTGCATACAACCATGTAGCACGTAATTCAAAAATATAAAAAAAGATGTATGAAGTTATCATTATTAATAATATCCACTTTGATTTAGCAAACCAGTGTGTGTGCACTGCTCAACAGGGCTGGCCCTGGCTGAACTTGCGCTTCCTAAAGCATTTGCTAGTGTGGCCATACTTGTGTTCTGCTTTTTTGGATCAGAGAGGGTTACATGAATTCCTCTGGAATAATTTATACCCTAGCATGGCCAAACAGCAATAAATGGGGCTCCAAAAATGTGCTTTCTAGGAGACTATTTGGTTACAGAGTGTAGGAGTCAAAGAAATGTAGAATAGAGCTTGCAGGAGGAAGGACAGTGCATTAAGGAGCGGGACAGAACTGCTGGCTTGGAAATAGGTGACCCAGGTTCCCGGGTTTCCCTGCCTTCCTCCTGTTCCCCTTTAGGTCATCTCTGTCCTTCTCTCTCCCTTCCCCGCGAAGACTCCTGGCTGCCTGGAATCAAAGTAAAGGAGCACATGGGACCTCGCCAGGGATTATCTGCTTCCTGCTTTTGCTCTTGACTGAGGAATGATGTCAAAAAATTAAATGCACCCCCCGTGACTCATGTAAAAGAAAGGATCCTTTTATTCCTTGACTGGTCTTTTTTCTAGCCCCAAAGCTGCCACCTGCTCGGGTAATTTGCACCCTGCTCTTAGGTGTAGAAGATCCTGTCGGGAGGGAGTATCCAGCAGAAGGGAAGCGTTGCTCATGCATCAGAGGGGTTTTTCGATCTTGCTTGGAGGAGAGGACTAAGGATGAGGCATTTGCTTAAAAAGGAATGGCTTTTTCGTGCATGTTAATCAATGCACGTCTTCTTACTAAATTAACAGAAGACTAGAGACACTCGTGCTGAATCCTGGAGCAGTAAGGAAGCTGCCTTAGAAAGTGCTTGTGACAGGTCCCTCACCTAACAATCTAAATTTACCCCTTTCAGTGCCACCATTGCAAGGTCCTTGCTACTAAAACTCTCCTATTTCCCCTTCACATTTGCCCTCTCTTTGGGCTCAGGACCAAGATTACCTACGTACGAGATACCGAAGCAACAGCATCGCACCAAGATGTAGTTCGGCTCTTGAGTATAAAAATGAAGGAGCACAAAAACGACTGAAGAGCGTCCCACACATCAGCCCTATGTTACCGTGGTGGTGGCTGCGGCTCAGGCAGCCTCTAGTCTAACGCTGGCATTTTTGATGTAAAGATACGGAAAAGCAAAGCCCGCCCCTTGGCCTTCGGTGGCCAGCTTGGACATTAGCTGAGAGGTGAGGAATTTCTGGGAAGGCTGCAGTTCCAAGGCGATATTCCCTGCCAAGAACACGAGGGTGGAGATTTCCTGTTCTTTCTGGCGGGTGGTCACACTCGGCCACACAGAGGAAGGTCCCTGTTGTGCCCTGCGACCGGATTCCTGCCCCTGTCCAGCTGCCCAAACCCCAAATCCCGCCTTGTTGCTGCAATTGCCACTGTGGTTGTGCTGTGTTCCTGCACAGGCACCTTTCCCTGTGGGCTGAAGAACCTGGCGCTGCTTGAAGTGTCACCTGCCTCTGGAATCAACGTTATATTCCCGAGAATATAAATAAATAAAGTTTTGGGGACCTATTCATGGAAAAGTGCCAAAGTAATCAGAAAAATATATCCACAAACCTAAAAGTATCTAGATCTGCAACAGTGGAGAAAATTTTTATATCCAATTTAGCAGAGCTATTCCCTCCTCTCCCTGCCCCCTGCAAAGACATAATTTCTAGGGATTTCTCCCCTAGGTTAGGGGCACGGAGTCCTGCATGGCTCTGAGCATACTCTATAGTAGCCCACCCAGTGCTCAGATTGATTTTTTTCCAGCTAAATTTGCTTGATCTTTTTTTTTTTTTTCAGGCTTTGGATATCAATTAAAGGAACACTGTTCTTTTGTCTTGTATGTTGCTCCCCTACAAAATAATGAACTGTTTAATACACTAGAGGCAATTTCAAATCATCGAGTTTAATGAGGAAGGTTGTGACAGCAGATTTATTGCCCTTTCTGATCTGCTAATGTATTTTCCCAACCATCCCTGCTGAACCAATCACTATTTTTATTATACGCTCTATTTTCAGGGGTTCATTAGTTGTAGACTAAAAATACCACCAAAGGTCTCAGCCTTTGAGCTAATCCAATTTTTTTAATTAGAACCAAAATTTGATAACACAACTTTCTATTCATAACAGCACCAAGTATCAAGCCCCTTACTGGGTGTTTTGTCCAAATTGTAGCCTCACGTGACTACACATAATGACATGACCTAGAAACACAATCACATCGCTGCTACAAAGGGCAAAATCCAGCCTCTTCCTTAGAAAATATCCCGGATTAGTGCAGGCAAGGGATTGCAGTGCATTCCATCCGACCCGCATGAAGAAAAGGCCTGGCAATGAACCTCAGCTTTTCTTCACTAGAGACTGAAAATAAGACTTCAGTGATGAAGAATTCCAGTGCCCAAAAGGAATGAAAAAGAGAGAAAGGAAGGAAAACAAGATGGAACAGGTCCCAGATGGCCACAGGGCTTCCTACCTCTAGGCGGGATTCAAACCTTTCTCCGTTTGTTGCTTCCCAGCAGTGCTTCCCGCTGGTGCGTTACAGCAGGAGATTCGAGCCCGGAGTTTTGCTGCAGCATCATCTTGGCATAAACTAATCACACCAACCTAATGAGGGAAACAAGGAGCCAAAGCTTTGCTGATTTTAAAAGGATGCTCTTTGCAGGAGGCAGCAGTGCCAGCATGGAAAGCCACGATGCTGCTGCCTGTTTTGCTAGACGGCCCCTGTAGCCTCTGGGGAGAGGGATTCTTGCTCAGAAAGGCAATTCCCGGCACTTACATTTTAGCTAATCAACGTGCTATAGTTTTTAATTACACCACCAATATGTAATGACAACAACAGGAGCTAACGCTCCTCGATCCAGATGTCCCTCTGATTTGGGACTAATCACTGAGACCACTCAGGCAATCCTCCCCAGCAGGAAAATACTGTGAATATCCACGCAAGGAAATTCCGAGGATCCCAGAATGCAGGTTGCCCTGATGAGCAGCCTGCGGGGAGGTTGGCTCGAGGACTCGCTTTGGTCAGATCACGTCTCGCATCCTCGTTCCCAGGGGGTTATTAAAATGGCTATAGGCAGAGGGAAAGTTATTGCAACTTGCTTCATCCCCACACTATAGATTTGATATATATTTACATCCAAAACTCTATTATTCATAAAGTTGAGTAAACAAGTATTGATTTTTACGCTGCAGCATGGATGAGTATTTCTAATGATCTCTCACGGCCTCGCTAGCTCTGAGCTCATCGGCGCTTCCGGAGCGCAGGGTTTAACACGGGCGATCGCGCTGCGAAACCAGGCGGCTGCCCCCGTTCCAAAGGGAAATCAATGAACGCGCATTTCTGAATGGGCAGCCTGTCCTCCCAGCCCACGTCACGGGCGTCTCGTCCTACCGCTGCATAGCCACAGTTTAGACGCTGAGAAAAACAGGCAGATGGAAAGCAAGGAAAGGGTGTAGGAAATGTTCACTTGTACCAAATAATGTTACCTCTCCCGTCTTATGGGAAGAGGCAAAAACGTACCAGAAGTGTGTACATAGCAAACTATATATATATATATATATATACACATATATATATACACATTATATATATAAAAAAATTATATATTCATGTATATATATGTGATACCATTGCAGACCTAATACTAAACCATCTTAGAAAGCCCCTACCATTAATATGTGAGCTTATGTCAAAATTACTCTCTAGTAAACTTGATATTCCTGTGCGCACATTTAGGGGTCGGAAAAACTCCTTTTTTACTGGCATTTTCTAGTCCTACATATTTCAGAGGTTAACAAAAATCACTTATTTCATAGCTAACTTTGCGCAGTGTACAAGTTCCTTATTGGATTTTTATGACAGATAAAATTGACAGAGCAAATCACTAGGATATACTTAAAAATGGGAAGGAAATGTACGTTTACAATAAAAAGGTCTCTGAAGGTCTCGTGTTTCATAGGAAGGAAGTTGTCTTTATATTACATGAACTATAAAAAATGATTAAAACTGAAGAGAGACAGGAAGCTGATAATTTGATTTATCATCTTAATGGCTATGATTCATGAATAAATAATATAATGGTTTATGTCTTTCTTGTAAAAGAAGTAGAGAAGAGCAATTTGTCTAATAAATGACTTCAAAAATTACAGCTGAGTCTTGTTTGCCACATTTGTTCTATTTAAAAAGAATGAGCAAGTATCTTATTTCTTATTACTTACTAGGACATTTGTTGTATTATTTATAAGAGTCAAAAACCTTAACTAAAAGCCACTCATCTCTGACCACAGTCTCCCATTAGCTTTAAATTCAGGAAAGAGAATGGGATTGATCACTAGATCAATAAATCTAACCTTAGAGCTGACTAAAAGCTTCCTCTCTCCTCCTTCCTACAGCATCCTTTTTCAAAATTAAAGTATCCCCCTTTTTAATTATTTAAGAGCACGTCAATTTTGCAGGAAGGCCCCGTGTGCCTGCATCATAGAGGGATTTCTTCTTTATACTGGAATCACAGCAGCATCTTTAAAAGGAAAGCCTTTAAATCATCAGCTCTAGCTTATTTTTTCTCAAGTCAGATGTTACTAAAGATACACGACGCCTGTTCAAAATGTGCCCTGGATTTCACTGAGATGACTGCCGAGCGCAGGAAGATCAAGAAGAAATATGTACTCCCAAGTGCTGGCCACACTAACTACCCGAAATCCATCACGATTCCGCTGGAGCTGCTCTGCACGGATGGCAGCGAGCCTGTAACTCGAATTGTAGAGCCATGCGAAGGCACTTCGGGCTAAAGCAAACTGCCGAGAGCACAGTTCATGGAAAGGCGGCTTGAATTGCTTCAAAACTACCCGGTAGAAATAGGAGATGCAGCCTAGGAGCCTCAACAGCCTTTTCTGACAAGAGAGCCCACAGAGAGCACGAGGAGAACCTGACAGAGAGCGGCAATACGGACACGGGGCTGATTTATGAGGGAGTTCAATGAGCTCTGTGGATTTTTCCACCTCTGGCAGCCGCTTGCCAAGGAACCCCCTCCCACCCCCAAGGGCAGGGGGGTCCCAAAATTTACAGCTCCGTCACAGGCGGATTCCGACCCCGGCCCCTTCCTGCCGCACTATCCGGGGAAGCTGAGCTGCTCTCTGCTCCAGCCAGGACACTCAGACCCACGTTGCAATTTGCCATTACCCTGAGAAAACCAAGCCAGGAGCAGGTAGAGCGGCCTGACCACGGAGAACATCTGGATACCTCTGGGGAGAACTTGGATTAGAAGTTTGCAGCCTCTTTCCAAGGCCAATTTTCTACGAGGCTTCAGCCTTAATTTCAGGACACGCTTCAGACAGCTAATGCAAGGTGTAATACTGCATTAATTGAACAATACTGCAAGACTGTTAATAAGAGGGAGAAGAAAACTCCCAATTCCTGGAATACCATAAAGCTAGTTAGTCTGCAAGGTTATTTCAAAAAATAATAAAAAATAGTTTTCATGTATGAATTTAAAAATATGCTTTTAAGCAAATAAAGCATTTCAGTTCTTATGTTTCATGAGAAAGAATTATACACAAAATGTGCATATACACAGAGTTCGGAGTGTCAGAAGGCACAAAGAATTAAAAGAAAAGAAAAATCACACAAGTATGAACTGGACAAATAAACCAGGCAAAAATAGGGTGAACTTTCACAAAATCCTGTTCACCGATTTTTTTATATATGATTTCTCTGAACAAATGCCATTAATTGGCCCCCAGGCAAAAGGCACTATTTTTAGCTGTGTAACACCTTCTTCCCCCAACTGCTATATTATGTAGGTCTCCTAAAATTGGAGTGCTCAAGGCTCTTTTTTGGAAAGTGCTGCACCCACAGATGTCAAAACAATGTAGGCTGCATCAAGAGCGACACTGAAATCACAGCACATTGGGGAACAGCCCCAAAAAGACTGTTCCTCAATGGCCTTTCCTTTTGAAGGGACGAGATGTTTGCGAGGTTTGAAGTCATTGGCGCTTTCACTGTAAGTTCCTAAATAGATAAAACTTTTTCTTGGCTGAAATCTCGCTTTTGTGGTCTTGGCCGAGCTAAAAGTTTAAGAAAGTTTTAATTGAAGAGACTGCAAATGTCTCAAAAATCATCTAAAAAGTTAGATTATGATTTTTATTTTTGTATTGTGACAGCAAAAGCCACACGGTCCCATTCTGCAATGACAGATCCAGCATAAAATACACAAGGATCATACCTGCTATTCATCAACTTCATGTTTGGAGAACTGCAGTAGGAGCTAGAGAAAAATGGGTTTCCTAAAAGCAAACTGTTCCTGACAAAATGCAATTTATGCAAAAAGTCAAGTTGGTTGAATGGAAGCACCAGAAGGAAAACATTAAAAAAAAATGAATCCCGTATCTAAAGTGAATCATACAATTATCATCTGCACATGGGGGAAGGAGGATCTCAGCTGGTATAAACTGTTATAAGCGTATCAATAAAGCTGTGCTGATTTACAGCAGCTGAGAGTTTGTCCTGTAGTGTATTCACCCACATGCAACGTGACAGATTGACGTGCTAGCGTTTTCTCCCCGGAGACTTCGCTTCTAACCTATTTAAAACAGGGAAAAATTGTCTGGTCTCTAAGCAGATGTCCCTGAAAATCTGTTTACATCACAGTGCCACGAAGGTGGACAGAGGTGGGACAGGACATCCCCAGGGAGCTGCGCAGCAAAAGCTGCTCTGTGACTCCCCAAACCCCAAGCTGCTGCATGGATTTGCTGTCCACGAAACCAGTAAATTCCCTAGAAACTGAGATTAAAATATTCAAGAGGAAGAATTGCTTTTGCTCTTGCAGCACGCAGCCTTTGCTCCCGGAGCAGGGATGCGTTGTGCTGGACTGCCTGGCTCCTGCGCACACGGAATTGCTGGATTTGATGGGATCTGCTGCACGCGTAAAGCTAAGCGCATCTGTAGCTCTGCAGGGCTGGCAGAGGAATTTCAAAGAAATTTTGAAAGGATACCACATGCCCCCGGGATGAGAGGAGAAGGAACAAGATAGTTATTGCAATTACAATCCCCCCATCGGATATACGCCCGAGGGACGAGTTCTGGAAAAGGAGACAAGTGAAGACATGCGAGTGAAGGCAGCAGAACCGCAGGTCACTGCTGCGTCTTGCGGAGCTGTGCTCACGGGGCTGGTCTGGAAGGCACTGCAGTTTCCTGCCTCATCCTAGGTCCATTCTCAGGGGGATTTTACCAATAATTCAGCAGATCTGACCCTCCATGTAACACAGGTAATATATTTTCTATGCATTTTCCATGCCTGGTTTTCCTGCACATGGAATTTGAAAGCAATGAACAAATGCTACCCATTGCAAGCCAAATCTTCAGACTTTTCTTCTTTGAACTGAACCTGTTAAATAAAAAATCTACCTACAAAGTAAGAAAGTCATCCATCATCGCTTCAGAATCAATAGTGCAAGATCAAATGGTTTAATACATACAAAAGCTACTAGATTTTTAAGGAAATACCTTTTCTCACCTCCCTACCCCATCCTTCACTCTTTCAGAAGCAGCCCTTATAACAAAAAGTATTTAATGTAATGAAATAGTAACAAGCATAGAAAGGACATGTTGAGGTATCAAGGCCAAGTCCCATCCATCACAAGCAATTATGCCACATTATCCCTTCCACACACTGATCAAATTCTAGTTTACAAGTAGTTTGCTTTTTATTGCTGATACACAAAATGAAAAGCTCTTTCAGAACTTGACTGCTCTGGTGATCATGAACTTCCCTCCCGCCAGCCAAATCCATGAGCAGTTTATATAATGCTTGTTCTTGTGCTAAACGTGGTCCTTAACTTGAACTGCTTTTCCCCTCCCTGGCATTTAGTCTCCTGATGTGTTTACAGAAAGATCCTATCCTCTTTCAAGCTTCATTTTCCTAGGAAAAGTAAAATTAGAAATAGATTGATGAATTTACTATGTTTTAGACACACATACACACACACAAAGAGGCTCAAGTGCTCATTTTAAAAGAAATGCAGAAAATCCAGATGAGTCAATCTTTAGTTGAGTGCATTATTTCCAACATGTAAGCAACATATGCAAATTACAATATAAAAGACAGATCAAGTTCAAAACTGATTTTTAAGGTTTTTAGATCTAAAGACTACCCATCTATAGAAATACCAGAAAGTCTACCTGAAATTCCATAAAACTCTAGATTGGGAACAGTACCAAAACCCCACAAGGAATAGCATTTCTTAAAAAGAGAGGTGAGAAGACTCAAAGTACATTTGGATAAAAAAAAAATGCCTTAGGCAGAGGTTAGTTTGGGTTGTAAATAATCTGCAAGAGAAGAAAATCAAACTGCCATTAAAAAAAAACTAAAAGGGAGGCGAGATTGGACACGCTATTCCTCTGCTTAGGGACAATTTCATTCTTTCATAAAAATATTTTCTAGCTTTGCTGCTCTGGCACATCAATTCTGAGTACTCTAACTTTCGATTTATAATGATATTCCTTCAGGTAGAGCTTCACTGACGGAGGAATAGGAAGTGCATCGATACCATCGTAAGTTGTGCAGTTGCAAATAACTGTTCTACATATATGTTGGAGGGAGAAAGGAAAGGTCCTGTTCAAGGGGGTGGATAAAAGCGGTTCGAAGAACATACAGGAGCTGGGATCTTTATAGTGCTCTAAGAGTCCCGTGATGTCGGGGGAGTGGAAGACACACGGGTCGTGGGCATCGAAGCTGAAGTTGTGGTTCCACTGCTCTATCCGCGCGTGCAGGGAACGACTGTAGCGCCTGAAGCTCACAGAAAATAAATAGTCTTCTTGGGCAGAATCTCGTAACAAGAACGTTCCCTCTGGCTTGCCCTCTAGCAGGGCCTCGGCTGCGTATTTATCCATGACTCCCCAGTAGCAGGGGTTGTTATTGATCTGGAGGAGGTCCGGGACCAGGCAATGGACGTAATCGATCTGCGTGTGGTATTTAGGAGGCGTCTCCATCCGTAGCAGCTCATCATCCGTCTCCCATTTGGGCTTGTTCCTTTTCCTAGAACTCGTGCACAGGGTTACAACGTCCTCGTCGGAGTCCATATCGCTGTCGTCTTTCCCGCTCCGTCCTGCTTTGCCTGGGACCAGCTCAGCCCTGGAATCCGTCCTGGAGGAACTGCTGTCCGTCAGGTCACAGGACGGGGAAGGAGAGTCCGTTCCCGCTCCCGCAATCTCATTGTCCCTCAGCTGATCCTCCTTCTCCTCACTCTGGGACAAATCTGCAATTATCCACTCCTCTGCTTTCTGGCTTATGGGGGCCGTATGTCTTTTAATTAAGTGCCACCGAAAGGCCAGCTCCGAGCGCGGAGGGAAGGGACACTTATCTAGCATTAACTCACTGATATGGATTTTCCTTTTCGAGGGGAGCCCGGAGCCGTGCCGGCTGCTACAGTTCTTTATGGGAAAGCACTGGCCCACAGCATCTTGCAACTTCTGCTTGAGGGAGCGGCCTAAAAACCTGTGTCCGCACGAGCGATCCAGATCCAGCTCGATAGAGGTGCAGCTGAACTTCCTCTCCTGACTTCTCAAAGCAGCTCCTGACTTCCCTGCAGCGCTTGCTGCCTCGGCCTCGGGGCAGTGCTCACTCTTTTTGGACCAGGAGAGCTTCTTTCCACTCCAGACGTAGCCATCCTTTCTGTCTGCGCTTCTGCTCCGGCTGCTTTTGGGTCTCACATCTGCATTTTTAATATGACTGTCCTTGTTTTCTGCCATTGTAATGGTTTGGCTTCACAAGTTTCCAAAAAGTGCTCTGTGTTTTTCTTGTAGGGCCTCCTACAGCAAGAAGCTTCTTTGAGGCTCTGTCCAGAAGTCCCTAAATAAAAGGAAAACACAACCAAGTGAACTGCTTTGCACACCCACAACATGAGACCCATGCAGGTGCATACGGGATAATGATATATATACATAATGACAACGATTAATTGTTGCTAACCACATGAAACTAAAAAGATGGAGGCAAATTCTTTAGGGGCACAATTCACAAATACTGGCCTGATCCCAGACCAAGGCTCTCTGGGCCCTTCCTTGTGATGAGTACCCTGTAGAAGGGATCCCCTGGTATGTTTTTAAACAGGCATTCTGAGCCCACAGCAGAGCAGAGAGAGGCAGCCGCTGGCAATTACATTCAGCAAGGGGCCACTGTAAAATGAGGCTCTTCACATAGCAGGTGACGCTGCTTCGTTCCTTATTGAGCAAATTTTGCATCTATTTCAAATAACCTTTCAAGAAGGAACAAGCCAGAACAGAAACAAGTAGGTCAGAGTACAAAGAGCTACTGTACCTAGATGATATGCCTGTTTGTTGCTAATCCACAAAGGGGGATGCCAGGGATCTTATTCTTAACTGACACTTTTGGGTCGCTTTCTGGTTATATATATGTGTATATGTATATGTATATATAAAAAAATTATCAGTCACAGACTCCAACAATTTTTGAAGGCTGTTTTCATTTGCTTTTTAAAATGAAGCTAGAAAATACTGAGCCCCTAAGGGATTGAAATAGCTAGGGCTTTACATACTGAAAAGGATTAAAACAAATCCAGATCTCTTACTAAAAGCAATTTAAAAAGGCCATGAAAGATGGAACTGCTTATTACTCATTAGAGAAGAAAGTTTACATTATTAAAATCAGCGCTGCTCTGAGACCTACGGGCACTTATTTCCTTTGCTTTTGTTTCCAGAAGGGCATTGAATTCGCTAGCAGATAAAACCTTTCCTTTTGAATGCTGACTTTCTAAAAAGAAAAAGGAAAAAAGAATCCACTTGAGCACTCAGTTGAAAGCAGAGCAGACATTTTTCAAGGCACCTAGCAATATGCTCCGTATGCTGCACTGTCCCGAGGCAAAGCAGAAGGCAGAAAGACTTTCCATCATCAGGGTTTTCTGCAGCAAAATGAGATACGGTTCCTCTCTCCGCTATTATTTTAATTATTGAGATGGTAAATAGTAAGCAGGGGAAGAAAAGGGCATCCACTTCCTCTCTCCATTCAATCCATTGTCATCTTTGGGATTAGCCGCAGAGCTGGAGGCGCTGAGGGAAAGGAGGAGCGGGAGCCAAGCGGCTCCCGGTGCCCTGGGCTCCCCACGTGTAACTTGCGCTCAAGCAGTTTGGACGTTAAATTCATTATTTGCAACCCACGAACCTGTGAGCTGCCCACGGAGGAAAGCGTGAGGGAAAGGGAGGAGATACGGAAACATGGAATGAGGGAAAAGAGAGGCAAAATATAACAAATATGAGGGGAAAAAAATGCACTGGGAGAACCTAAATGAACAATACCTTGCTGGTCCCAAGTGCAACCAAAGAGTGGAAACATATTTCAGCAACTATAAATTAGCTAAGATAAGTAACATTGCTCTCCTCTCCCAAGGTTTGGCACATCACTGCTGAGTGAAAACATTGTAGGAAACAATATAGACCGGAGAAGGACAATACAGGAGAAACCTGACAAAACTTGATTTAGACCAAGATTCATTGACTGCTCTTGTAAGTCATATTTTTTGTTCAGAAACAACTATAGTGGAGCACCAAATTACTTCACAATGATTAAAAAGAGAGAAAAAGCAATCTCATTTACCCAGGGTGTCTTTATCTGGAGTAACTGCTGAAGACAAAAAGCTATTCTAGATTCATCCTGTGGTAAATGACATTAACTATATATATGGGAGTTTTAATTGGAAAGAGAGATATCATTTAGGTTGCAAAGTCAAGTACTTAAAAATTAGGATATGACAGTTTGTAATTGCTTTTGAAACCTTCAATTATCTCACTCTGCACATTCAGCCCATATAAGGAATAGGAATATGCAGAACATAGGCTGGTAATTAAAAACTGTAAAATGTCCAGAACCCCAAAGTGCTGAAAACAGTTTTATTCGTAAGTCTGCTATCTCCTACTTAGGCAGCTTGGCCTTGCACCTAAAATAATTTCAATATTCGGTGTCGTTTCCAGGTTCTGTTGCTGTATTTCATGGCAAAGCCGTGCTCGGCGTGTCCCTTTCGCCCAGGCCGCAGCACATGACGCTGGGGGACACGCACCATTAGGCAGCGCCACAGCAGGCCGTTTCCCCAGGGTTTGCTGGAACGGAGGCACCAAAGCTGCTGGGTCAGAGGAGTAATTGTTAATCAGATTTAACACTGCATCTGTGAAAAGAGTGCAGAATAAATGAAGCCTATTAGAGCCAGCGCAGAGGGCGAGTTTGCAAAGCAGGGAGAATGGGGGGCAAAGGCTCGGTTTCCAATCCTGCTATGAACCTCGTTTGCAATCCGAGGTAAGCTGCGTTTGGAAATGCAGCTTCCCGGCATTTGGGAAAGTACCTTCCCTGCATTTAGGCACTCAGAAAGAAATGGGGACCAAAAATCCTTTGGGTTTTGGAAAGAAAAGGACACTAAGGACAGGGAAGCATTCAGAAAATGCAGCGTTATATGACCACTTTCAGGCCATCTCAACCATCTGCTCCTAAACTGAAAACTTTTAAAGAAAATATGACATGTTGTGCGTCCATTAACGACAACTGAAAGAGCAGGGGAAGACTAGAAAGAAAGGGGAAAAAAAAGGAACGTAGCCGCTACAGGGCAATGGTAAATGCAGAAACCATTTGCTGTACAACTTATACATGTCAGCTCTGGGAACTCTCCTTTTGCAGAAAGCAAAGGGACAGGCCTCTGGTAGAAAATGACACAGATTAAGCTTAGAGTCTTCTGCCAACAAAAGCTTTCTTGTAAGCAGGGATACTTGGGGCATTTCTGAAGCAGATTTGACAATTACACTCGAAACTCTTGTGCCCAAACAAATGACAAAGAGAAAACAAATGCGCAGGAGTAAAGTGAGTTCAGTCCAGGCCAGGGGATCCGGCTGCAGTTCAAGGTTATCTGCCACTACACAGCTCTCAGGCCCGAGGACAGGCAGGGCGCTGGGTGTCTCGCTGTTGTTGTTGTTTTTAGGGAGTTTGGCGCTCCCTGAGCCGAGGTGGCCTCACAGGGATGGACAGGTCTCCTGCAGGGCTCCGAGCAGGAGGGTGCAAAGGTGGCACGAGATGTTTTCCCTTTCAAACCATCTACCTTGACACCAAGGCTCAGCTAAAGGCAAGACCTGGTAGCTAAGGTGTTAGCTGTATTACCTCCTAACCAGAGGCTGGCTGCAAGGAACGGTCACTTACAGCCTCATCCTAGGTCTGGCTAAATCAGTGACAAAACATGCGGCAGCTCCAATAGCAGCAAATCTGAACCTCAAGTCTGGTGCCTCCAGGTCCTTTTCATTAAACTCCTTCAGCTTCTGTACAATGGGAAAAAGGGAAAACCAGAGGGGCACTGAAGTGCTGGCTGGAAGGGAGCGCAAGGGGTCTGCTTGGAGCATGACGAGCCCAGGGAAGCCACAGCTTTGCCTAGATAAACCCTGAAAAGCCCTGGAAACCTCCAAGGATTACACCTCTGGCTAAACAGGAGAGGCGTACAAAGGCCACTGAATTAATTGGGGAATTGTATCCGAACTCAATATTCTTTTCAAAAACTGATAGCATGGGGAGAGGGAACAGCAAGCGGCAATGAACTGCAGAGCTTCCTCTCTGGATAGTCTGCATTTTTCCACTCACATTTCATTAGGGCATTTAGTTATTTGTCTTTCATCTTACACAAAACAGTCATTAAAAAAAAATCTCACCGATCACATGCTGTTTTCATTAATTTCACCCAATTACATTTTGGCCACAAGACCACATTTTAAAGCCTGACCTTCCCTTGGAGTTGAGCTATTATTGACTTATTTTGGAAAAAAGCCCAGCCTATTAAGGGTAACATTAAACCTTGAATCCCTTTATCTCGACTTATTTTTCTCAGTTTTGACTATGTTTATTTTCATTTATGACACCGAGTCCAAGAAAACGCCTAAGCTCGACTCCCGAGGTCTCTGCAGCACGGTAAGGAAATAATCACACACAAAATGAGAAAATTACTGCTTGCAGGCAGCAATAACAACCCACGGTGCTTCCCACCGCCGCCTGCCCGCACCGGAGGGCACATCCAGGATGCGGGAATGCCGGGGAAGCGGGTTTGGGGGCGAGGGCCGCTCGTACCTCTGGCTCGAATGAGACTCCGTTTAAATGCTACGGGAGCTCCCCACATAGCGCTGGGCAGACGGCTGCAGCCTCCCGAGGACCGGCGACCTGAAGGATTTATAGCCCGTGACCGGGATGTGACGCTCCACCCCGAAACCTAATAGGTGAGTGGGACGGAGCAGGGCTCCCGCCCTGCGCTGCCCTCTCCATAAATTACACCTATTAATAAAGGAAACCACCGTATCCCACGGAAGCTCCAGTTTACAGCTGGACAAATGCAATCTTGCAGGCGACAAAGATGGAGCATTCCCTCACCCTAGTCCCATGGGACTGCTCCGAGCGCCCGCCAGCTTTCCTAGGAATCGCAGCCAGGAGTTATTCCAGCAGGTGCATTCACGGTAACACCTCCGGGCTCCTAATCCGCTCGTATCACAGCGCGGATCTTATTACAGCCTTCGCATTGCAAAGCGATTCGGGAATGGGTTGCGCCAGAGAACCTGCATGTTAAAAGAAGGAATTTGCAAGGAATACCAGCTCGTCCTGGAGCCAGCAGGAAGGCAGGAAGCGCTCCGGTGCCCTCGCTGGGATTCGCAATTTACTGAGATGTGTCAGGATGCACCCCTTGGAAAACGTGTCCCTCACATGGCTTCCATGGGATTTAGTAATGAAACTGCTCGCATGAAGGAAAAGGAATGAAGGGAAGGAAGGGGGTAAGAAGGTGCCTGCTCCGTGATCCCATCACTCGCTCATTCATGGAAGCGCGGGCAGCGCGACTCCTGTCAAGCACCCCGCTGCATTTCCAACACGAATAAATCCCCCTGCTCAGCCCAGCCACCGATAACTCCCCCGCAGACCAGAGTGAAAATCAAAGCGATTTTCCTGGAAGCAGATCTTCTTGGAAGCAGGAATAGACGGGGACAGCTCATCAGAGCGCCATAAAGAAGCCACAGAACTCCCTTTTCCCCTCCTTATTTCAGACGTGCAAAGATCAAACCCTTTTTGCCCCCCAAAAAGCCCCACATGCTGCTTTCCTCCTACTTCTCAGCGCATTTAAAATAATAAACGTCATTTGATGGCAACGAGGACCCAGATTCACCAAGGACCTGTCCTTGCTTCAGAGTTTCCCTGCAGTTCTCATACCCTACAGGGACCAAGACTAAAATATACCCCTCTCTCCATATCGATGCATGTATGTGGAGATATATATTTATACAGAACATAAAATACATCCATAGACACATATAAATGCAGAATACATAATTAAGACGTATACAGGTCGCATACTGCATATTACACGTTATATTCTGAGGCTATACATGCAAGAAATGCACGCACACTTTTTAACGGGGGAAAGAAAAAAGAAAGAAAGAAAAAAAAACTGACGATTCATTCATAAAATCGCGTCAGAAGCACCGCGATTTAAACCGGCACCAAAAGCGGCGCGGAGGGCCGCGTCCCTCGGCCCCCGGCCCGGCCTCCCCGCGGCCCTTACCTGGCGCC